>JAINUW010000545.1:0-122372 GCA_020205615.1 Panax quinquefolius | reverse complement strand
TCCAAAATTCTCAATTTTCAATCTCGAAGACAACCCCGAGATACTCATTTCCAGTCTTGGAGATAACCCCGGGATTTTCAGTTCCAACCTCGGAGACGACCCCGAGGAATGCAGTTCCAATTCCGGAGACAACCCCGGAATTCTCAATTTTTAATCTCGGAGACAACCCCGAGATACTCATTTCTAATCTTAGAGACAACCCTGGGATTTTCAATTTCAACCTTAGAGACAACCCTGAGGAATGCAGTTGCAGTTCCGGAGACAACCCCAAAAAAGCTCATTTCAACCCTAGAAGTCAGCTTCAACCTAGGAGATAACCCTGAGGCACTCAGTTCCAACCCCAGAGATAACCCCGAGAGGTCAGACACGCCTCAGAGACAACCCTAAGGATCTTCAGTACTCACAGCAGTCCAATCTCAGAGATAACCCTGAGCAACGACTACTAAATCAGCCCAAACCGGAGATAACCCCGGTGAGGGACAAAATCATCAGTTTGCCACCTCGATCCAACATTTATGTTGTCTCAACAACATTTCAACATACATTCTACACAGAAGTGTCCTCCAAGAACCATAGCTCAAAATCTCGAATGACTACTATACAAGACAGCACACCGGATAGAATTTGAAGACCTGAATAACTAGGTATGGCCATATCTTCCCGACTTCGTACAACCTCTTATCCCATGTCATTATGTATCTCTTGATAACAACATTCTAGAAAGGTATTATATGCCTCAATCGGATGCCCGAAGCAAAAGTTATGAAGGTTCGAGCGGACAACGCGTTACATACGTGCACGTACTTTGAGACGGTGGGGCCCATGGAGCCTGAGGCATCCCGGGTAGCCGTAGGTGGACCTGGAGCTCCCCCCTCTACAAATAGAGGGCTTGGGGTGGCCATTTTAGAAGAGAAAAAAGGCAAGGAAGCCCTGTCCATTTTGCTCTGTACACACTATAAATTGAGTGCTTTCTCTTTTCAAACACTTGTGAGCTTGTATTGTGCTATATTTTACCGGTGGAAATTGAGTTTTCATTCATTTAAAGCCATTTGAAGTCTTCTTGGCAGCCTACTGTAAGACTTCTTACATTTCTTAAAGCCTTTATCCACTATTTTTCCCACACAGTTATTCATGTTGAGAGTCTCGTGTGTGCGTATGCCCAGATGCTGTTAAAATCCGAACTAAATTTATTTTTTGTTTGCTTTTTTTTAAAACAACTTAAAAAAATTATAGAACTTGAATTTTTACAGTCTGTATAGACATGTTTTGTTATATGTATCCAAATCACACCCAAAACACTATATTATGTAAAAATTCAAGTTCCATAAAAAAAATTTTAAGTTGATTTAAAAAAAATAGAAAAAATTGTCTGAATTTTAGTCAGGTTCGGGAGTCCGGACCTGATCCGGACTCTATATATATATACATATATATTTATATTTTTGTCCCTCCTGGAGTTTACTTCGTGGCAGTTGATTGTCTCTATATATATATTTATCACTTATATATATATATATATATATATATATTTACATTTCCGTCCCGCCTGGAGTTTACTTTGTGGCGGTAGATCGTCTTTATAAATATATATACCGCTTTTATATATTTACATTTCCAATCCCCCATAGAATTTACTTCGTGGCGGTCGATCGCTCATATATATATATATATATATATATATTTACAGCTTTTATATATATAACTGCTTACAGATTTCCTACAAACTGCTACATCATGTGAGCCTAGGAATCATGTGATCATAGATTCAGTTTTTTGAATCTAGATTCGGTTCCCGTGATGGAAATTTTCAACTGTAACTAGCTTGTAAATTATTCACGGTGTTTGAATTTCCTTAAATGGCTTACATGACCACAAAAAGTTCGGCACTGCTTTGTATATTATTTTCTCAAAGATGCTTCGCATCTCGAAAATAAAAGAAATCAAGTCGAACATATAATAAAATGGAAGTATCAAAGGTCTCAATTACTATTGAGCACAAGGGTTTGAAAATCCTCTTTTTCTAAAACATCATTGATATATCTTGTTAAAATGAACTTTTATACAAAATTCAAACCCTTTGTATATAGGTGCAAACGAGGCACAACACTACTTTCAAATAATTACATATTGACCTACATACACACACATTTAGATATAAGTTTAAATTGAAAAGTGGCGGTCACCATGGTAACACGGATGTCGGGGGGTGCCTAACACATTCCCTCCGCATAATCAAGCCCCCGAACCCTAAAAAATCTCAGTTTCACAGACCAGTCAAGTAGTGTTACATCACTTGGTCAATGTGCAAACCTTTTCTTGGTTGAGTTGGTGCAACCATTTAAAAATACCAAGTGGCGACTCTTACAGTCTAATCGTCGACATATACATGTCGGACCTTTTCACAACTTTGTTTATTCAAACAAATCTCACATAACATGAGAACACCAAAGGACAAGAACAGAAAAGGGATAATAAAAATCCCGACGTCGACAGGTGGCGACTCTGATGGGGACATCCAGTAAGAGGGCTTAAGCCGCTATTTCAAACTTTTCAAAACTTATATTTGCTTGTGTGTGGATGTTGAATTTACATTTGAATAAATGTGTACGAATGCATTTCATTACTGCACTTAGTTTTTCTCACTATATCTGCCTGTGATATTAGTGCTTCACATATATCATCATTTCCATACGGTGAGACACGATGTATGTGAATGTATGTTGTGTGGTCCCTCCATCAGGAGGCTATCCTGTCAGTGTTTGATTATTAGACTCGTAGGGAGACTAATTCCAATGAGGCTCAGGAAAGGCACCACCCAGATTCGCTCTAGTTGAAAGACCGGATTAACTTCCTGTCAAGTAAATTGCGATGATCTGGGAACCTTCATGCCAAAAAGCCGCGAGAGTAACCTAAGATAGGTCAGACTCTGATTAACCAAATGCAGAGGGAAGTCTCTTCATACTTTCCCATTTCAATTACTTGTAATATCAATTACTTATAATGTTATGTCCATGCCAATCTCAATGTAATGGAAAGTATAAAGGAATATGTGTACATGCATTCCCTTTCATATCAAAATATAACATATTATCTTATCAAACTGACATCCATTTTGCAGGATAATACTACTCCCAAAATGGACACACATTACATGTAACTTTTCTACATTCACTAAGACTAAACTACATAAGTCTTTTTGTAGGGAAGCAATTGGGCCTGTTACCCGGTCAAAATCCAAAAAGGCAACAAGCCTACAGCCAAGCATGGCTACATCTGGCCAGTCTAAGCAACCAAATTACAGAGTTGGTTGTTCTGCTTAAAGAACTACACCAGTCCACTCAGGGTCCACGAATACCCATACATACAGAATCCTCTGCACATGGAGGAACCCAGGGTCCGGGAAAAGAATGTAAGAATCGAGAATTTCATGAATAAATATTATTTTGATAAAATAAGATAATGAATATTTATTTAAATATAAATATTGATGTGCTATGAAATGAATAATTCAACTAAGTTAAATTGAATTTATAAGAATGTGGATTGTGATGAGAATTTTGAAAATGCCTTGTGTGGCATGAGAATGGAGATTTAGGGATTGATTTAATTGAGAGATGATTAAATTAAGGAGTAAAGGATTAATTAATATTATATTATTAATTGATTGATGAGCAAAGTAATTTACATAATTAGAATTATTTTATTCATTTAGTTGATGTGTGTAAAATATGTGTCAGCATATGGTTCCTACATTAAAAAGAAAATGTGTTGTGACACTTTAATATAACTATGTAATATATAGGAAACTATATAGTAAAGTGAAAAGAATTATAAGTAACATGAATAATTGCTTATGTGACAGTAATTATGTGTGGAAACATTAAAAGATGTACTCTGTCAAAGAATTCCAAATTATTCCAATAAGTGAGTCTAACTAGAATAATAAAGTTTTAAGGGGATATCGAATTATTAGTGACCAATTAAATTGAGTCCATACATGTTATAAATATTAATTAGACTGGACTAATGTACATGGATTATATGATGTGGATACATAAATAATCCCTAACTTTCCATTATGTAGTAGCATTAACACATTAAAATTACATTTTGGGAGTATAAGAGAACAAACTAAACATTATAAACACGTTGCTGGGATTTAAAAGTCTTTATCCCATATTAAGAGTCCCAAACAGTAACCAAACAATAACATATCTTCTTCATTGCATAAAAATACAACTTCATAGCATTAGTAGTGATGCTGGCTACGAATTGGCAGTTGGCCAACCCTTCTATACCCAACATTTCTTCCCAATCTCCATTGAATCAAACTAAGGTGTAAGAGCAATGACTGGACAACTAATTCTCTATAAATGGAAGCTCACCTTCTTCATTTCTCCGTTACTTAAATTGTCTGATAAGGATATATTGAGGGTGAGTGTTGTTGAGCATTGAAGGAATATAATCAGTGTGTAGAGGAATTCAATCAAGCTTCAAGGAGGTATAAGTTCTATTTTTGTGTTCTTAAGTTGAGTTTTGGCAAATTCTTGCAATTCTCATTAATTCTTTGTTATTTGGTATGAATTGGCTTAAGAGTGTGTTGTTTTAGTTAGTATGCATGCTTAGAAGTATTAGAAGTAGTTTGTGTTGCAGCAAAAGATGTTTGGCAATGTTTGGGGTTGAGGCTCCGCAGAAGTAGAAGCCATATTTTTGTCTCTGGGCGAAGTGGCGCGATCGTGCCACATCCCTAGTCTTTCACCGCACGGGTAGTATATCACAGTTATTCATGTTAGCTCCTTAAGATGTGTTGAGCATACTATGACAGTTAGAATATGCCTATAAATAACATGCACCTGTGGGCTGAGATTTTCTATGTATATAGTAAGCCATGTTAGTTGATTTGAGTATAAACGTTCAAAGAAGTATAAGGATTTGGAAACTACATTTTGATAAACATCGCGTAATACATGTTCTAACTTTATGTGTCAATGTATCAAGTTCTGATATACATTAAAATGTGACCACTTCTCTTAATACTATGGTTAATATTAAGAACTTGATAAATATGTTATGTATATTTAAGGGTTATTAACCTCATTATGTGCCAATGTACTATAGTATTAAGAGAATCTTGGAATGGCCATAGAAGGTGCCAAACCTATTCATAGACATAACTCTGCAAGTGTCATCATAATTGCTTATAAGTGCGCAAGTATGACCAAGCTAAATATTTAGCGCTTACGGTTTTGAGCAAGGAGCAACGCTACCGCATACTCCTAGTTCAAATCCGGTCTTGGTGCTACCATTCCGCAAAGGAGGTCTGTGTTTTGTTAATAAATTATGAACTGATGCAATCCTATATTGTAACTTTAATCTATAATACCTATCCAGTATAGTACTCATGTGTTAATAAGCATGTTATTGAAAGGATCCTATGATGAATTAGTGTTTAAAACTCTAAAGTCAAATTATGATTTCAACTATGACATAGTATGTTAGAAACTAATTTGCATGTGATGACATACGTATAAGATTATGCGACTAGAAGACTAGCAATATATGTTAGCATTGATAAATTACACTTGTGTATGATAATAAGTTAAGATAGTAAATGTACATGTTGAACTTGTATAACTAATGTGATTATATATGAATAGGATATCATAGTGTATTTGATTGATATTAAGCTTTACTTTGGTAAACTACGCTTGAGGCAAGTTTCCTAACTTACACAACTTTGGATTTTGTGCAAGTTCTCAAATTTCATTTGATTCGTATATTGAATGCAAGTACTCGAACCTTACTCTTTATTGAGCATTATTGAACTTGTGCAATTATTGATCATACAAGTAGAACTGTGAAGAAACAATACTTCATAATGAAATTTTAAACTTTGATCCGAACAATAACTGTTCATATATATTGTGAAAGAACTGTCTAAGCCATTGATTCAGCTAGACTATTGATATTTGATCGAAAACTATCCAAACCAAATTAACTTGAGTGCGGAATCTTATAACTGAGAAGAACAACCCTCTTGGAAGGGGAATTATATATTGTAGGGAAACCGACGTGCACACATGAGAAAGACTAAATGTTATGCATGACATAGGGTACTGTAGGCTGATCACCTGTTGTACTCGTTTTATAGAATTATCAGTCTATTACTATTAATTCTAGGAGAAGTTCATAGTCCTTAGTGACTGCTCAGTATTTATTGCTTTGAAATCTTGAATTGACTTAATCATTTAATATTATTGACATCGATTATTGTTGATAATCATCGATACTTCTTGCTATCTTGCACTATCATTATTGATATACCCTTGAGAAATTTAAAACATATTGATTACCCTTTTTGATATATTACTTGCTGGGTAAAATTGTTGTTCATCCTTGCTTTCCATAAAACTTTCAGTGAAGGGAGAACGTGGTGAACCCTCTGGCAATGGCAAGGCTAAAGAGAAAGCTTTGGAGTAGTTATTTCTATGTTGTTAGGAATGTACTATGATTTGGTTGTATAAGAACTTATTAAGCTATGTTTAATTGAAGTTTTATTGTATTATGTATTAGTCATGTCCAAACGGTGTTTAATTATGATTAAGTTATGTAAGAGATGTTTAAGTTACGAACCCTTGAGATAAGAATAATTATGATATAACAATGTAATTTATTCTATTATTCCGCTGTGTGAGATGTTGATTTATTATTAGAGTTAGTACGTGACAACCAAATTTGGGACAAGTGTGGTCTGAATTTGGGGGCGTCACAAAGAAGCTCCAGCACCCGAGTCTCAGTTGGACAAAACCAACAAAACCCTTGAAAACACCCATCTTAGAGAAGATTCAGATACCGGTGATATCAGGAAGAAAGTCCTTCAAATGGAAGAGACCATTCGATCCATCAAAGGGATTGGAGCATATGGGAGTGTTTCATACTCTGACCTTTGCATATTCCATGGTGTTCATTATCCAAAGAAATTTAAAACTCCTGACTTTGAAAAGTATGATGGGTTGGGAGATCCTTAAACACATTTGAAGGTATTCATTGGGGAACTCGGATCTTATATCGAGGATGAAAAGCTCAGAATGCAACTGTTCCAGAAAAGTCTGACTAGAGAAGCCAGATCATGGTACACCAGATTAGACAATGCCAAGATTCAAAGCTGGGAGGAGCTAGCTCACGTTTTCCTCAGTCAATAAAGTTTCCAATCTTAAATGGCTCCAGACCAGTATCAAATTACCAAGGTCAAGAAACAAGCCAATGAGTCTTTCAGAGAGTATGCCCAAAGGTGGAGACGCCTTAATGCTCAAGTTATTCCATCTATGACTGAGTCTGAATTAGTGACGACCTTTATAGACAGTCAAGAAGCTCATTTCTATGAGAGGGTCTTAGCTGGCATAGGCAAGCCATTCTCTGAAATGATCAAACACGAAGAAATGGCTTAGATGGGAATGAAGTCTGGGAAGATTCAAGACCTTGATGCTCTAAAAGTTGTTGCTAAGCACATCCAGTCTGGAAGATATGGAAACAACCCCAAGAGGGTCCATAAGAAGAAAGATGAGGATGTTTCCTTGATACGACAAGGACAAAAAGGCAAACAGAACATACATATTCAGAGGAGAAACTACTCCCCTTTTTAAGCACAGTCTTCAAACCCTCCATTGCAAAAAGTTGGAGAAGTCAAACGCACTTGAGTGTTCACACCCTTAGGGGACTCTTGAGAACATTCTCAATCTTCTGACAACTCAGAAGAAAATTACACATCTTCTTCTACCAGCCAATGTGACGACCTGAAAATTTAGAAAATTAATTAAATCTTAAATGATGGATTAAAGGTTGAATAATAAACCTAAACAGAAAATAAATGAATGGATTTGACATTTCTGGAAAGGATTTTTATGAATTAAAAAAAATGTGGTGAATTAATCAGGATTAAGGGTATAAGTGTATATGTTCTGTGTATATGGTTGTATATGTGATCAGAATGTGGTTAAGGGTCAAGGGTTGACTAGATAAATTATATCAGTGTCCAAACCATAATATTATATTACGAACCCTGGCGTTCAGTTAGAAAACCCTAGCGATTGATAAGAAACCCTAAAACCGGCTCTAAAAACCCTAATTTCAGATCCGGGAATTCGAAACCCTAATTCAGAATTAGAAAACCTTATTTTGGGAACTTAAATGCTATGTATAAAGCTTTTGTGTATTAATTACAAATCTAATTAGGGATAACCCTAGTTTGAAACCCTTATTGTTCGTTAGAAACCCTAATGTACAATTATGGACCTAATTGCTAAATTAGCAATTTAAATTAGGATAAATTAATCCTAATTCGTAAGCTTGAATTTATGATTAGGAAATCTTAGTATAATTATATAATCCTAATTATAATTTAGAAATATTAAATTTCTATTTTAAGACCTAAATTGGAAATCCTAGAAAAAAATTGATTTTTGAGAACCTTAGGTTTTAACCCTAAGGGTCAAACCCTAAGGGTTGTAGCCAATGTCTAATATGCCATTAAATTTAGAAAGCAAATGACTAAATTACCCTTTGTGCATTATTGAAGGTAGCTTGAAATTATTGCCATATTTGTAGTTAGTGACTAGCTAAGATATAACCATATGCCTTAAAATCCAGAGATCAGCCATTTCATCTCAGCCAACTTCATTAATTACCCTTAGATATTTATAGATCAAAGAGAGAGAAAGTCAACAAACCTTTCTCATTTGCTATGTTACATTCAACTGACATTTTCTCTCTCTAGACCCACGAAATTCTTAAGTTATATAGTCCCTTGTATGATCCATAGCATCTCAAGAACATATCATGATGATCAGATTCAAGATCAAAGCACTAAAGAGGTATAAACCCTAAATCTTAAAAAATTTATGATCTGATGTTAGATGTTGTTGTTTATTGGTTAAAGTTGTGTTATAGGATGTCCTTTAGAGATCTGGGATGTTAGATCAAGGATCTATAATATCTAGATGCGGGATTTTGAAGTTTTTAGAAATCTGGAAAAAAATTGGAAAAGTGGCCTGACAGTCATAAGTCAGAGCCTCTAGATCTTTCTATGTTAGGTTTTAGTTGTATTTTATGTTATAGATCGGTTCTATGTTGTAAGGGCTTGGATCTGAAACTTGCATCAAACCCAGATCAAGTATATATTTAAAGTTATAAGCAGTCAAACTGCGTTGGCCGGCCACGAAATCTGGTTTCTGGGTAACCCAAAAACCCAGAAATCACTAACAACGATCTTGCAACTGTTAAGTGTTTGGGCCATGTTGTTGTTTGGAACTTGTAGCCTGGCATGTGAACTACACACTAAAGCCTTTAGAACAAACAGATCTTCCTCAAAATTACAATTAATCGTGGTCAAACAGTCGTTGACCAACTTGTCGGATGAAGGTTTTTGGGAAACCCAGAACTTCAAGAACCGTTTCCTGACCTCTACTTTGACCGGCCAAAATCTTTAAAACATGATGTGGTTATGTCTATCTATTGATGTATTGTTGTTGCTTAACATCAATACTACATTATTGAACCTTCATATTTCACTGATCAAGCTCAGAACTCTAGATTCAAGGCTTGCATTGTAGGTATCTTGACTGTTCTTCAACAGTCATTTTTGGGAAACCCAGAGATTGAAGAACGGTCCTGACATGATTTTTAATGACCAATAACTCTTTGATTTGTTGTAACTTAGCCATGACCTTAGTATGTAGTTGTAGTATTACACTTATACTACAATACTAACACATAAGGCTGCCCAGAAACCTTGTGATCAAATATCTAGCATTGGTCAAAGTGAGCACCTTGGTGTCTAACATGAAGATCTGGGTTTAGACTCAAGAACACCAATAGCGACGGATTTATCGCCTAAAGCCCATTTAGCGACAATTAATTTCAGAAATTAATATTTTAATTAAATAAATAGAAATAAATGGTTTTTAATTATTAAAATTACATAATAAATTACTAAAAATTATTTTAAAGCCTAAAAATGGGTTTTTAATAATTTTAAATATATTTCATAAATATTTAATATTTTTGGAATATTAATAGTATTTAATTTATTTAATTATAATATTAAATAAATTACTTAAAATGATTTTAATACTTAAAAATCATAAAAAAATTATATTATGGAATAAGAAAATATTTTAAGTTATTTTTAATGACTTCTAATATTATGTGATGAATTTCACTAATTAATTAATATTAATGGTAATTGATTTATTTAATGAATATATTAAATAAATTATGGAAAAATAGAATTAATGATTTAAAAATCATATAAAAATGGTTTAAGTGTTATAAAAATATTTTATGTTATAAAATATAACTTTCGATATTTTACCATGAAAATATTAATATTTTAATATTAATAGTAATTATCGATAATGGATTTATTTGCTTAAAAATCATATAAATATGATTTTAAAGTATTAAAAATACTTTGTGATATTATAAATATATTATAATATTATGTTATGATTTTCATTAATATTTAATATTAAATAAATATTAAAGATAAAAGAATTATATGGTATTTAAATTATATAAATACGATATTAATGATTGAAAAATCATGATAAATGGTAATAATTATCCGAAAATTATTACGAGCTTATGAAAAATTATTTTGATTGATAATATAATTATCTAAGATAATGGTTAAGTGATTAGGCAGAGTTTAATTGAACCTAAACTTGATAATTGTCCTACTAGACCGTCGGAGTGTTAAAATTTTGTCGAATTCAACTCAGACGTGAATAGTTTGACTTGATACCGAGTCTTAGTAGTTTATTGGACTTATAGGGTTATGTGTTATGTGTTTAGGTTGTTCTATGAATATATATATATATATATATATATATATATATATATATATATATAATAGTATTATACTGTGATGATATTATTCTAATTTGAATATCGATATTATTTATATATTAGGTCTTCAGACAAAGCTTAATAAATTGTGTAACAGTAATCGACCGAACAAGCAAGTTTTTCTTAACTCGACCTCGAGTTGTTCATTCAAATATACTTGTGGTTAATCATTACTGATTGCCATGTCTATGAATTATTTATTCGCACTCTGTGCATAATACATGTATTCATCAGGTATGAAAGGCTGATCACCTTCATTACCATTCGGTCCAAATATAATTGCTATGTTCAAGTTTAATGTTCGTTCAGCTATGAAAGTTTGTTCATGCTAGTTCTCAATTATATTGTAGAACTATAGCTAGCTTATTGTTAAATTCTTTCTATCATGATATATCCTTAAATAAACTTATACTTTGTAGCGCCCCCAAATTCGGGTATCTTCCAACCCGACAGATGGTGTTATACTGTACTAACATTCATAAATTCATTCAATTGAAAAGCCTCAAAAGAACGAACATCTCTTATATATTATCAAAATAATATTTACAATGTCCCAAGTTCTTAACCCAATTCAAAGGTTCTTTGTCATAATATCAATAACATTACAACAATAACCTATACTATTACATGTATGCGACAAATGATCCGCCTTTAGCTTTTCCTTTATCCTTATTCGATCCTTTGGGACGTTTCGTCTTAGTATTTGCATTCATATGGTTCAAGCAAGAGTGAGCATAACTAGCTCAAAGAAGTATGACAATTTCAATAAACAACATGCTTGACACATACGAATCAGATATCTTCAATAATCGAACAATAGTTATGAAGTACTATTGATGATTCAAAATAGCACTTCATCTTTCTTTTCAAAATGTTTTACAATAATATCGTTATTCAAGAAAACATTCACCCCTTGGCCCAAGACCTTGAGCATTTCATTCTTCTTTGAAAAGGACAACCCTTAACTAAGTCCATAAGCTCTCAGATACTTACGAGCACTTCTAGGTGATCGACTTATTGTACTCTATGTTGATCAACACTACATTCATTAAACGTATGTACGTTTAATTGGTGGCAACCTCGTGTGCTTGTAGTTTTACCGACAAAAACATTTGTTTAACATTTCAGTCTTCTTTTGAAAACCATATCAAGTAGTTGACAAAAGATAATAACATTTGATAACAGATGAATAGATTATCAATAATCCACTCAATATATCAAGACTAGCCAAAAAGATTGGCTTTAACTTCATCATACATTAGTTCATGTGTAAGAATACAGGAACTTCAAAACTTGTTCAGATTGAACTGAGACAAGAGTTAGAATACTTGCCTTTAGCGTCTGCTACGGTATAAATGAAAGTAGTATGCACACAAGCCAATCATGTTTGATGATAAAGCATATACTTTGTAACAATCTTATTCATTTATTAAATAAAAATAATTTATTTATTAAAGGCTTTTAATTATCTACATGATGCTGTTTTATGATATGTGATAAACCCATAGTTTTAAGCAATATTTTTAGAATAATGATGATGATCATTCTAATGATATCTTAATTCTTAGAAAGCTTAAAACTAAAATAGTTCCCAATCATTAGATTACTAAATTGGGGATTAGTGAATCCAGATAGATTGGTACATACGTTGCTTGCTCATTGGATGAGGATGATTGATCTCATGATCATTTGTGTGGAGACACTAAAGCAAGTATGTAGGTGCTTATTAGAGAATAAGTTCACTGAATGTGGCTCACTAAGGAATACCTAATGGAGTTTTACTTGCTGTCAATAATAGAATTCTCAGTAGTGATAGTAGTACAAGTGATCCTTGGACTTGAGATCATCATAGTATCTTGTGTATGATGAGTTATACTTTGACTTATTCCTTAAGACCCTTAGGGTATATCAAAGGGTATGCTTGGGTATAATAAGTTGTAAATGAAGATAATGTATGATCAATAAAGAATCTACCACTTCTATTAAAAGAAGAGAAATGTCCTATGTGATTCAATAAATGACAACCCGGTAGTCCTTGGCAAAGCGTAATGAAATTAGAAAGGAGTTTCTAATTTGCATTATTTGGTGTTGTGCATTTAAGGATCGAAATACATATAATTAAATAAAATAAGACTTGATGAAAATTCCATGTCTTATATTTAATTGGGACATTGTATGGTGGAAGGATTGAATTATGCATTTAACTATTTACTCA
Source organism: Panax quinquefolius (assembly GCA_020205615.1). Lineage (NCBI taxonomy): Eukaryota > Viridiplantae > Streptophyta > Magnoliopsida > Apiales > Araliaceae > Panax > Panax quinquefolius. The sequence continues at coordinate 109,252 of JAINUW010000545.1, read as the reverse complement.
AAGGTTATTTTATGATTAATGTTGAAATCAATATTATCTGGAAAGTCGTTGATCGCTAGGGGAGGCTTATCCTATTGTAGAATAAATATTATTTATTTAAATAAATTAATTGTTTAATTAATTTATTTAAATAAGATTAGAATTGTTCTAATTGATTTATTCACAACCTGCTTTAATATAGAGAACCTAAAGGGTCACACCATAAAAGGAAGAATAATTATTTAAGAAGTTAATGGCATAATCGTAATAGTATGTTAAGTATATTTAATTTAATCTATGGTGATAGAATAAATTAAATAGCTTAATATTTATTATTTAATATTTTAGAAATATTAAATATAAATTAATAAGAGGAATCTTATTAATATTATTACAATCATTATTATTTTAATTTCTAAAAGAGTTTAGGAATTAATTTAATATAAGTACTCTCATTTATTCCTAATAGGATTAGGAGGGAAAATTAATTAAAGGAGTTTAATTAATTATCCCTAATAAGATTAGGGAGCCCATTTAATTAAAAGAGTTTAATTAAATAATACCTTATTTTAATAGGGTTACTTGATATCTATATAAGAGGAGTCTTATATTAGATATTAGATATACGTTATTCCAAGAGTTGGAGAGTACGCTCTTTTTCTATAGAGATAGAAAAACTAGGGTTTAGCCAACCACCCATCTTCTTGAATTCTTCTTCTTCCTTGGTGGATCACCTCTAGAGGCCAAACACTTGGGTGGCTAACGTTGATCAAAGGAAGGAACCAAACCCGGTGGATTCAAGTTGAATGCGAAAAGGATTGGAGGTGAACTTGTACCTGAGGAAGCTCAGATCTTCAAGGGTAAGTTTCTTATTCATCTTTTTCGTTTAATTAATAATTATGCATAAAGGGTGATCCGGGTATATGGTTTGTAAAATTTTTAAACTCTGATTTTTACACGTTTCCACTTATTTATGCAATTTGATTGCGTTCATGAATATTACAAACCTAACAATAAATACTTTACGTTCAAGTCTTTTAAGTCTCTACAATACATGATCACATAATGCCTCACATTAGGTCATATATAATCAAGTATATATATGACTATCTTACCCTTCATCTCAATCTAATTGTGAATTAGATTAATTTACTATTCATTCTGGTTTACCATTATACTTGCATTTACATTTCACTAGGTTATCTCAACCTTTATACAACATCCTTAAGGTTTAACAAAGTTTAAACAATGTTAAGTTATGTTCCTTAAAGTAAGTTTAGTTTTAAATCCATTACCATTCTTTCTTTATACTTAGAAATATTCTTCACTATCCTTGTTCTAAGAGTGGCGCTACTGGCTCCACTTTTAATAACTACATTTCATTTCATGTACATGAGTTAATAAGTGGAGAGGTCCCTGGACTTAGCGCCAGGTGCATAAGTCCTTACTTAGTAAATGGTCATTGCCACACGCCACTCTGATGGAGTCCTTCTTTATCGTTCACGGCGTTGCAGTATACCACAAAATGTCTACTGATTCATATTTGCTACACATGAAGTTTCTAGTATACTTTAATTATGCTTATGGCGCAGTGGCTGCGCCATCATTTATATTTAGGGTTGGCCATGCTGGCAACTCTGAGCACCAAAAAAAATTTTTCAAACTTTAAATTTTGTGAACTTCCCAAACGCATAACTTCTTAGTTATAAGTCCGAATTGGCTCGTTCAAAAGCCTATGGTTCACAAATTACATAATCTACGCATTTATGCAAAAAAATTATCTATTTGACTTCGTTTGCTAAAAAATTCATCTATTGGTTCATTTTTAATGTAAACGATAAACGTTCGTGAACGTTCAACGCTCGTTTCTTCGTTCTAAGTCGGAATTCGATCATTCTCGAGTCCGTAACTCTAAAATGACGAACATGACTTGTCTCTATTGGAAAATAACATTTCCGAGTTCAAACTCAAAATTTGACTTCTAATCCGGGAATTTCATGAATTCGACGATTATCGTCTAATCGTTCAATTTTCGGCAAATCTTCATTACTTATGATTTGTTCATTACTTTCATTGCATTCAATTCATTCTATAAACTTCTTCACATACTTAATACAACAACTTATTTTTATTGTTGGATTTTGACTTAATCTTTATGAGTTTATAACTTATTCAATTATAAACTACTTATAGCTTCATTGCTCGTAACTTATGAAAGTTATAGTCTTTTAATCACCATGCATATATGTTCTCACATATAGTTTCATTCATGTATATATTATTAATATACATACAATTTCTTTACTTTCATTAATAAACTCATGACAAGTTCATAATACTTTCACATAAGTTTATAACTTATGCTAGCTTAAATGACTTATTACCAACTCATGTGGCTTAAGTTCATTACTTACACATTCTTCTTACTTATTAACATCCATGTTCCCTAATCCATCTTTTCTTATCAACCTATCATGAATAGAGATAGAAGATAATTTAGAGAAGAAGTCTTACTTTAGAAGTCTTGGTAAGTAGCTTCTTCTTCTTCTTCTTGCTTATGGAAGTGACTTATTTGTAACTTAAACTCTCTACTAATTAAGCACTTTGAGATGTTTGGATTATTTGAACAACTAACAAATGGCTTGTAAGCCTCCTCTATATATAGATTTTCCAAAGTTAGGGTAATTAGGACTTTAAAACAATCCCACCTCCTTATGCACCTCCTTACTATTCATTACTTGCATGGCACAAAACCTATCCTTTGCTTGGTCATTACTCATTTAACTTGGTCATTACATAACTTGGTTACCACATTAACTTGGTCCCCACTTATCTTGGTTATCACATATTAACCATATTAGTATGGTTTGCCCCATGGGTCATAGTAATCCATTGGACTTTAATTTAGCTTAGATTAACCTATCTTTTGGGCTTGCATTAATTAACTTGTTCATTAATTAATATTGGGCCTTAACATTTAAATCACATGGGCTTGTACCAATTGTTAACCAATCGTCCAAGTCCATTAACATTACTTAATACATATGCACATTATCTATGTATAATTCTCGTATTATACTTCGTATACAACTTCATTATATACGATATTCCTTCCTTCATACAAACTCATATAATACTTAATATTATACTCGTTTTCATTCCCTTGTATAAAACCTAAGTATCATACAATTAATACTTACTTAATAATACTTCGCTCTCTTTAATATTTTCGAATTAAGTCCGCAAGCAAAATATTACGTTTTCCATAACTAGATTATTATTACATAATCCGTCTTACTTTGATATTCTATCATTACATATTTCTCGAAAGTTCAAAAATAATTCCTGAGCAAATACCTATGAATAATATTTTTCGGAAAATTTCTCAAAAAACTTTTATTTTCGTCTTAGAAATTCAAACACTTTAATTCCTTCACGTAGCTAAAATACTACAACATTCCAACATCAATAGGTTATAGAATGACAACCATCTTGATATCACATAAAATATGATTTTATTTTTATTTATTTTAATAAAATTATTTTATAATAAAATTCGAATTTCTCGGTCGTTACATTCTTCCCCCCTTATAAAGATTCTGTCCCCAGAATCTCGTTTTACTTTAATCAAATAGATGAGGAAAATTTTTCTTCATCTTTCCTTCTAATTCCCACGTTGCTTCTTCAGCATTGTGGTTCTTCCATAATACCTTTACCGACGGTATTACTTTGTTCCGCAGAACCTGCTCTTTTCTATCAATGATTTGAATCAGCGATTCTTCATAGGTTAAGTCCTTCTCAATATGAATAAGCTCATATTTGATTACGTGCTTATAATCTGGCTTATACGGACGTAATACAGATACGTGAAACACGTTATGTATTCTTTCTAGGTCTGGAGGTAATGCTATCATATAAGCTACCTCTCCCACCCTTTTTAATACCTCAAAAGGTCCTATAAACCTTGGAATTAACTTCCCTTTCTTTCCAAAGCGTATCTTTCCTTTCTAGGGAGATACCTTTAGAAATACATACGAGCCTACTTCAAACACTCGATTTAATCTATATGAGTCGCGATAATTCTTCCGTCATCACCCGAGTACAGTAACAAGACGCATCCGAATTAACTTTATTTCATCCATCTGTCACTTTGCACCACCTCGTCCCTAGCATCCGCGCTTCCCACTTCATCCCAATACTGATGGTGTTACGCACCTTCTTCCGTACAAAGCTTCATAAGGCGGCATGCCTATGCTTGCATGATAACTGTTGTTATACGCAAACTCTATAAGTGGTAGGTGATCATCCCAACTACCCTTGAAATCCATGACGCAAGACCTTAACATGTCTTCTAATGTCTGAATTGTCCTCTCGCTCTGCCCATCAGTTTGTGGATGATAAGTTGTGCTTAACTTCAACTGTGTTCCTTGTTGTTCTTACAAACTTCTCCAGAAGTTCAATGTGAATCGTGGATCATGATCCGACACAATCGATACTAGTACTCCATGTCTGGAAATAATTTCCTTGACATAAAGTTTAGCTAACTGGTCTAAGTTATACTTGACCCTAATTGGTAAAAAGTGAGCCAATTTCGTCAATCGGTCGACTATTACCCAAATCGAATCATACCCTTTTTGTCATTGTCGGAAGTCCCACCATGAAGTCCATCGTGATATGCTCCCACTTCCATTATGGAATCTCTAATGACTGTAACAAGCCACTTGGTCTTTGATGTTCAGCTTCAACCTTTTGACAAGTTAAGCAACTAATTATGTATTCAGCTATTTCTCTCTTCATGTTCGGCCACCAAAAACTCTGTCGAAGGTCTTGATACATCTTAGTGCTACCAGGATGTATCGAGTACCTTGAACTATGAGCTTCTTGTAAAAATTGCTCCTTTAATTTCGTCTCATTCAAAACCCAAATTCTTCCTTCAAATCTTAATAATTCTTCATTATCAAGACTATACTTAGTATCTTCCTTATCAGATATCTGCTTCTTCATTTGGTTACACTCATCAGTCTTGAGTTGTACCTCCTTGACTCTCTCTACGATGGTAGATTGCATCTCTGTCGTAAAAAGTATCTGCCTAGAGTCACTTGGCATCTTCACTTCTATTTCCATCCTAGCCATCTCTGTTATTAACTCATTTTGAGTCGTTAACATAGATAACCTTTCCCAACCCTTCCTACTTAAGGCGTCGGCAACTACATTGGCTTTCCCAGGGTGATATAGGATTTTACAATCGTAATCCTTTATCAACTCTAGCCATCTTCTTTGTCTCATATTCAACTCCTTCTGAGTGAAGATATACTTTAGACTCTTATGGTCCGTATATATCTCACATTTCTCCCCATAAAGATAATGTCTCCATATCTTTAGGGCAAATACTACCGCGACCAGTTCCAGATCATGAGTAGGATAAACTTTCTCATAATCCTTCAACTATCGTGATGCATACGCAATGACTTTGCCATGCTGCATGAGCATGCAACCAAGTCCTCTATGCGAAGCATCGCTATAAACTACAAAATTTCCTATGTCATCGGGTAATGACATGACAAGTGCTTCACTTAATCTTTTCTTCAGTTCTTGAAAACTGTCTTCACATTTATCTGTCCACACGTATTTCACCGTCTTCCTTGTCAAGTTAGTCAATGGGGTAGCTATCTTTGAAAAATCTTGGATAAATCTTCGATAGTATCCCGCTAAGTCTAGGAAACTCCGCACCTCAGTCGGCATTTTCGGTTGTTCCCAGCTCATTACTGCTTCTACCTTTGTTGGATCCACTGAAATCCCTTCTTGGTCAATGACATAACCTAAAAACTGTACCTTCTCCAGCCAAAATTCACACTTAGTGAATTTCGCATATAACTTCTCCTTTCTTAGTGTCTCCAACACTAACCTTAAGTGTTCAGCATGATCTTCTGGCATCGTAGAATAGACTAGAATATCATCGATAAACACAACGACAAACTTGTCCAAATATGGTTTGAACACTCTGTTCATCATATACATAAATGCAGATGGTCCATTCGTCAACCCAAATGACATTACCAGAAACTCGTAATGAGCATAACGAGTTCTGAATGCCGTCTTTGGTATGTCCTCCTTCTTAACCTTTAATTGATGATACCCCGTCTGCAAATCTATTTTAGAAAAATACTTTACCCCTTTTAACTGATCAGAAAGATCATCGATCCTGGGCAATGGGTATTTATTCTTTATCGTTAACTTGTTTAACTCTCGATAGTCGATACAAAGTCTTAAGGATCCATCTTTCTTCTTGATAAACAATATCAGTGCACCCCATGGGGAAACACTCGGTTGAATGTACTTTCTATCCAATAGTTCCTGTAACTGAACCATTAGCTCTTTCATTTCCACAAGCGTCATACGATACGGTGCCCTTGAGACTGGTGCCGCTCCTGGCACTATGTTTATTATGAATTCAATCTCCCTATCCGGTGGTAACCTCGCTAACTCACTGGGAAACACGTCCTTGAATTCATTTACTATAGGTATTTGTTCCATGGTTGCTCCCACTCATTGGATGTCAACAACATGGCACAAGTAACCCACACATCCCTTCCTTAAAAGTTTTCTAGTTTGTGTCATCATAAGACAACACGAGTGTCCCGGCGATTTATTACCGTAAAATACTACAGGAGGTTGCTTCAACGTCCTAATACTCACACATTTCTTCTGACAATCTATAATTGCCCCATGGTTAATCAACCAATCCATTCCGAGAATTACATCGAATTCTCCCAACTTTATCGGTATTAAATCTACCGATAATTTACAACCCCTTATATCTACGCAACAATTCCTATGAATATCTTCAACAGGAATTATCTCTTCATTTTCTACCATAATAATCAAAGGTATAAGAAACTTTTCGAAAAGTAATTCTAATCGTCTAGCAAAATCACATGCTATAAACGAACAAGTAGCACCCGAATCAAATAGCACGTAAGCATTTATGTTATTGATCGGGATAATACCTGCAACTACATCTCCTGATGCCACTGCATCTTGGACCGTCATATTAAAAGTGCGGGCCATTGGTCTACCCAGCTGAGCTGGACCACTAAAAGCCAACTTACCGATATTAGTGCCCTTATTTCCATCTGCCCCCTTCTTTGGACAGTTCCTTGCTATGTGGTCAGTTGATCCACATAAAAAACATCCATGGTTTTTCTTTGGATTGGGACAGTTAGGCAAAATATGCCCGTCTTGCCCACAATTATAACATACTGCCTTACCCTTGAGATAGACTCCTAAATAAGTCTTCTCACAGGTTTTACAGGCCTCCATCCTCCTTTTTGAATCCCCTTGCTTTACTCCGGTATTCCCAAAGTTAAAACCCTTCCTCTTTTGACCGTCGCCACTACCACTGGCTCCCTCGGTCTTTATTCCTCCATCATCCCTGCCCTTGTTTTTCTTATCCTTGTGGTACTGGCTGAGAGCCTCATTCCCACCATTAGCAATTATTGCCTTTTCTAATATGGTTCCAAAGGAAGTACATTGGAACATAGAGATTCGGCTATAGAGCCAGGGTTTCAAGCCTTGCCCAAATCATCTAGCCTTTCTCACTTCAGTGTCCACTTGATGTGGAGCAAATCTTGCCAGTTCATTAAACTTGGCAGCATATTTGGGAACAGTCATATCCCCTTGTTTCAAATCAAGAAACCTCATTTCCATCCTCCCCTTCATACTCGTGGGAAAGTAGTTCTCGAAGAAGATCTCCTTGAACCTTACCCACGTTAAGTTTTCTATTTCAGCCCTAGCCTGGTTTGTCTCCCACCAGAAATTGGCATCCCCTTTCATCATATAGGTTGCGAAAGCAACCTTCTGACCTTCTTCAACATTTGTTATAACAAATGCTTTCTCAATTTCTTTCACCCAAGTTTAGGCTTCTATCGGGTCCGTAGTTCCTTTGAACTCCGGCGAACCGACACTTTTGAAATTCTTAAAAGTAGTAGCTCGTACTACTCCAGGATTTATGGGTACATTAGCCCCAGTTCTATTAAACGCAGCCGTTAAAAGATTAACGAACTCTTGTATTGGATTAACCAGACCTTCTTCCGATTGCTCAACATTAGTATCTTGATTTCGTTGTCTTCTTCTTGGCGGCATTTTGCTGTTAAGAAAACAATACTACATTATTACTTTCTTCTTCTTGTTTTGTTATTATTTATACTAAAACAATAACTCATAACCATTACTCAATATGTTCCATAAAAAGACTTATATTAATTCATAACTTGTAGTATAACACTACATTGTTTTACATTACTCAGCCTTAGCTGATTACATTACCATCCCGCAATTTCTTTCCAAAAATTGGGATTTACAAAAGACTACCCTTGATATATAAAAGAGGGTTTTACGTCACTACTAGATATATAATATTTACATATCTAAAGTATTCTAGCTATAACTAGATTACATCTGCCGAATGGCATTCTCGAAATCTTTCTTGGCCAAACCGGCAATGACATCCCGACTAATGGTATGTCGAGCTTGCCCTGCTTCTACTGGATGTCCAGCTACTTGTTGCTGGAAGTCCACATGAGAACTCCTATGTATATAGGACATCCTCTCTAACTTCTGCTACTTAGTCTTTAGCTCATGATTGAGCTCAAAGACTTCGTGTTTCAGCTCGTGGACCTTGTCCTTGGCTAAAACACGATCATCGTGTTTCTCTTCTTACATGCCCTCCATACTCAGTTTATCCTCTCGGAGAGCTTGGAGTTCCTCTTTCAACTCCTTAACTTCTTGATAGTAGTGGACGTTTCTATCTAGAACTGACATAAACAGTGCTTTCATTGACTCTCCGGTAGTTAACTCTTCTGTTGGTGGAACCTGATCAAAGGACATCACGTCCACCTCTTCCTCTAGCATGCCATCAAATATAGACAAGTAGTCTAAATCGTCCGAGTCTCCAGACTCGTTTACCACCACCTCTGGTTCTACTGCTACGGGATTGGGTAGTATCTCTACTCGATTAACCGAATCCTCGCTCACTACATGTATATCTCTATACATATCATTTTCTCCTAACATCTACAATAAAACAATATAGTTTGATTAATACACATCAGTAAAATAATAAAAACACATAACATAAGATAATGCATTTTTATAGGGTTATCTTTCATCTTTTACTTCTTTATTAAAGTTATAACTTAAGGTTCTAATCCCCCTTAAGTTTTATAACCTAGGCTTTGATACCAACCTGTAGCGCCCCCAAATTCGGGAATCTTCCAACCCGACAGATGGTGCTATACTGTACTAATATTCATACATTCATTCAATTGAAAAGCCTCAAAAGAATGAACATCTCTTATATATTATCAAAATAATATTTACATTATCCCAAGTTCTAAACCCATTTCAAAGGTTCTTTGTCATAATATCAATAACATTAAAACAATAACCTATACTATTACATAGACAGCTTAATGATCTGCCTTAGCTTTTCCTTAATCCTTATTCGATCCTTCGGGACGTTCAGTCTTAGCTGCATTTATATGGTTCAAGCAAGAGTGAGCATAACTAGCTCAGCAAGTATGACAATTTCAATAAACAACATGCTTGACACATACGAATCGTATATCTTCAATAACTGAACAATAGTTATGAAGTACTATTGATGATTTAAAATAGCACTTCATCTTTCTTTCAAAATGTTTTACAATAATATTAGTATTCAGTAAAACATTCACCCCGGTCCAAGACCTTGAGCAATTCATTCTTCTTTGAAAAGGACAACCCGGAACTAAGTTCGTAAGCCCGATATTACTTACGAGTACTTCTAGGTGATCAGCCTATTGTACTCTATGTTGATCAACATTACATTCATTAAACGTATGTACGTTTAATTGGTGGCAACCTCGCGTGCCTGTAGTTTTACCGACAAAACATTTGTTTAACATTTCAGTCTTCTTTTGAAAACCATATCAAGTAGTTAACAAAAGATAATAACATTTGATAACAGATGAATAGATTATCAATAATCCACTCAATATATCAAGTCTAGCCAAAAAGATTGGCTTTAACTTCATCATACATTAGTTCATGTGTAAGAATACAGGAACTTCAAAACTTGTTCAGATTGAACTGAGACAAGAGTTAGAATACTTGCCTTTAGCGTCTGCTACGGTATAAATACTTTACGTTCAAGTCTTTCAAGTCTCTACAATACAGGATCACATAATGCCTCACATTAGGTCATATATAATCAAGTATGTATATGACTATCTTACCCTTCATCTCAATCTAATTGTGTATTAGATTTATTTACTATTCATTATGGTTTATCATTATACTTGCATTTACATTTGACTAGGTTATCTCAACCTTTATACAACATCCTTAAGGTTTAACAAAGTTTAAACAATGTTAAGTTATGTTCCTTAAAGTATGTTTACTTTTAAATCTATTACCATTCTTTCTTTGTACTTAGAAATATTCATCACTATCCTTGTTTCGAGATCGGCGCCACGACGCCACTTTTTTATAACTACATAATGCCTCGCAAATATGAAGTTAACAAAGTGGAGAGGTCCTGGACATGGCGTTGTATGCGGCGAGTCCTTCCTTACTTAGTGGGTCATGCATTGCGCTACCCACTCTGATGAGAGGTCTTTTTTTCGTTCATGGCGTCATGCTACAAAATGTAAGTATGCTGATTCAATCTGCCATGCGCGAGTTTCTAGTATGCTCGGTTACTATTATGGCGTTGCGGCGCCATCATTATCTATTTGACTTCGTTTGCTAAAAAATTCACCTATTGGTTCATTTTTAACGTAAACAATAAACGTTCGTGAACATTCAATGCTCGTTTCTTCGTTCTAAGTCGGAATTCGATCATTCTCGAGTCCGCAACTCTAAAATGACGAACATGACTTGTCTCTATTGGTAAATAACAATTCCGAGTTCAAACTCAAAATTTGACTTCTAATCTAGGAATTTCACGAATTCGACGATTATCGTCTAATCGTTCGATTTTCGGAAAATCTTCATTACTTATGATTTGTTCATTACTTTCATTGCATTCAATTCATTCTATAAACATCTTCACATACTTAATACAACTGCTTATTTTTATTGTTGGATTTTGACTTAATCTTTATGAGTTTATAACTTATTCAATTATAAACTACTTATAGCTTCATTGCTCGTAACTTATGAAAGTTATAGTCTTTTAATCACCATGCATATATGTTCTCACATATAGTTTCATTCATGTATATATGATTAATATACATACAATTTCTTTACTTTCATTAATAAACTCATGACAAGTTCATAATACTTTCACATAAGTTTATAACTTATGCTAGCTTAAATGACTTATAACCAACTTATGTGGCTTAAGTTCATTACTTACACATTCTTCTTACTTATTAACATCCATATTCCCTAACCCATCTTTTCTTATCAACCTATCATGCATAGAGTTAGAAGATAATTTAGAGAAGAAGTCTTACTTTAGAAATCTTGGTAAGTAGCTTCTTCTTCTTCTTCTTGCTTATGGAAGTGAATTATTTATAACTTAAACTCTCTACAAATTAAGCACTTTGAGATGTTTGGATTATTTGAACAACTAACAAATGGCTTGTAAGCCTCCTCTATATATAGATTTTCCAAAGTTAGGGTAATTTGAACTTTAAAACAATCCCACCTCCTTATGCACCTCCTTAGTATTCATTACTTGCATGGCACAAAACCTATCCTTTGGTTGGTCATTACTCATTTAACTTGGTCATTACATAACTTGGTTACCACATTAACTTGGTCCCCACTTATCTTGGTTATCACATATTAACCATATTAGCATGGTTTCCCCCATGCGTCATAGTAATCCATTGGACTTTAATTTAGCTTAGATTAACCTATCTTTTGGTCTTGCATTAATTAACTTGTTCATTAATTAATATTGGGCATTTAATTCACTTGGGCTTGTACCAATTGTTAACCAATCATCCAAGTCCATTAACATTACTTAATACATATACACATTGTCTATGTATTATTCTCATATTATACTTCATATACAACTTCATTATATACGATATTCCTTCCTTCATACAAACTCGTATAATACTTCGTATTATACTCGTTTTCATTCCCTTGTACAATACCTAAGTATCATACAATTAATACTTACTTACTAATACTTCTCTCTGCTTAATATTCTCGAATTAAGTCCTCAAGCGAAATATTACATTTTCCATAACTAGATTATTATTACATAATCTGTCTTACTTTGGTATTCTATCATTACGTATTTCTCAGAAGTTCAAAAATAATTCCCGAGCAAATACCTATGAATAGTGTTTTTCGGAAAATTTCTCGAAAAACTTTTATTTTCGTCTTAGAAATTCAAACACTTTAATTCCTTCACGTAGCTAAAATACTATGACATTCTAAAATCAATAGGTTATAGAATGACAACCATCTTGATATCACATAAAATATGATTTTATTTTTATTTATTTTAATAAAATCATTTTACAATAAAATTCAAATTTCTCAGTCATTACATACTTGCTGGGCAAACTTATGCTCACCCTTGCTATATCATGATAAACATTGCAGATAAAGACAAATGCATTGGATACAAGGAAAAGTCAAAAACAAATCCAGCTTTAGTTTACTTGTGCAGGCAAATTGTAACAGTATTGTATGATAATAATATTATATGATAGTTAGGATATTGATTCAGGTTTTATGTGAAGGTTTTCGACCTTGGGGTAGTGTGTAAAGTTTTAATGTATAAACAACTTATGTTTATATCTTCCGCAATAGTTATAGAATTGTATACCAGATCCGTGGTGATTTGGGACCCGAATTTGGGGATGCTACAACCAACCTGAGCGGAAAAGGTTGCAATGCTAGAAGGAAATATGCTTATCATGCTGGAGCTCCAGGACATGACACCCAGGATTGCTGGGCCCTGAAGCATAAGATCCAAGATCTATTTGATAATGGTGAGATCGTGGTGACTAAACCCAACCAACCACATGTGTAACACAACCCTCTTCCTCAACACAAAGAAGAAGAGGTTAACATGATTAATTGGAGTAGTGGACAAACTTCCCATCCTAGTGATGGATCCTCCCCAACCAGCAAAGATGGTGCAGACAAATGGGATTTTGCACAGTTCTAGTTTATGATGGAACAAAAAATGAAGGCTCTTAGCGAGCAAGTTGAACAATTGGCAAACTTGGTGGTTCATCAGCACCAAGTCACACGTCAATTATTCAGCCAGAAGCATACTAGCCTCCTTCCTCTTATTACTACTCCACCACGTACTCCAGAAAGTGAAATACTGGAGGATAAAATTACAAAAAGAGAAAATGCCAAAGCCCGTCGGGACTTCGCCAATTAAAGGGAATTCACCTATTTAGGCCAACCAATGGAAGAGATATTATAGATGTTGATCAATGAAATAAGGATAACAGCTCTGCTACCTCCAATCAACTCATGCTCAAGACGATTTAATTTCAATGGAGTATGTCAATATCACTCTTACTCTCACGGTCACAGCACTAAAGAATGTTGGGCACTCCACCATCTTATACAAAATCTGATTGACAGCGGTGTCCTACAGATGGCCGACAATGACACTGTATTACTTGAGAGTAAGGAAGACTTTCCTACAAAATGGAAGGAAGTCATAGCAGTTATATCCTCTAAGGATGATTTGGCTACCACATCACTTACGATACAACCAATTCAGCTCAAAGGTGTCAAAGCTCCTTTGAAAGTGGTTGTGCTAAAGCCAATCACATTACCATCCAAGCCATAGTATCCTGTTGTCAGCTTACAAAAAGTGCCATGAAATTATGGAGAGGCTGAAGGATCCACATCCAATATAACTGCTACACTGTTGAAGGAAAACCCACTGTGTGACGCCCCCAAAACAGGTATACATCACCCATCTTGAGTCACCAAATATATGGTACAAAATATAAATAAAAAACTTAATTATACAACTTTCATGTAAAATACGATAAAACATAGCTGAGAGTTTAAACAAGAATATTGCCTTCTAGACAATATCCACTCTCAAATAGAGTCCTCATTGCATTTATTGTCAAACTATTTTATAGAATAGTGAGGACTACTATAACACCATCTCGGACCATCACTCTGTTTCCCGACTAGTCCCAGCTACATTCTCATTTCCTGAAGAGAACAATGAAAGAAAAACGGTGAGCTCAACTAGCCCAATAAGAAATATTATAACTAAGATAATGCATAATAAATTATCCTTAGCCTTCAACAGTATAACAACTGATAGAATACAATAGACAACAAGTTTTAGATCAACAACTGCAATGAATAAGCAATCCATTAGAAGAGTCAAGTAGAGCATAAAATCTACTATCTTCTATGATTTAAAAAGTTTTTCATCAACTTTATCACCGAGACTCAAATTTTAATAAATAAAATCCAATCATCCTTGCATCACGGCCAAGGATATTCATGTAATCATCAATGGTCATGATTATACCGAATAATACCTGGTTATAATCATACCAACAACTGTCCATCAATGAACTACAGGCCAATAAGGACTTTCACCACATCATTCGTCACATTACGGTCATGATTATACCGAATAATCCCTAGTCATAATCATACCAAGTCCGTCTATGCACGTAAGCCAAAGATGACTTTCATCACAATATAAGCATGAGGATGATGACAATGACATAATAATTCAATAAAATAAGTTCAAGGATAAATTTTAAAGATTTATCATTCAGAAATCAATAACGTCCAAATTGTCAACATGATACTGCTTTGTATAGTAAAATTCAAGAATAATATTCATGTACCAAAAATATTTTGGACAGAAAAGAAATATATTTTTTGGGTGAATAGTACCCCCTGAATAGTACCCCGACATGAAAATTGTCCCGAATACCTGAGTGAATGATACTAGAGTGAATAGTAATCAGGTGAATAATAACCCATGAATAGTATCTCGTGAATAGTACTCCGGCACAAAAAGTTCCCCGAATACCCGAGTGAATAATACTAGAGTGAATAGTAATCGAATGAATAGTAACCCATGAATAGTAACTCGTAAAAAAAATACCAAAGTAAATGATATTCCATGATGAGTACAACAGAAAGGATATCTCATACGAGTATAATACAATATACGAAACTGCAAATGGATTTTCACCCGCCATGCGGTAATCCACATAGACAGCTCATTTCCATAATTTAATAAAGAATGAATATGAAGGATCATTCACCATGCATGCGGTAATCCACATAGATAGGTTATTCCAGCAGACTAATAAAGAATGGAATAACAGAAGAATTCACAATTCATGCGGTAGTCTGCATAGACAGGTTATTCCAACACAATAATAAAGAATGAAATAATAGAAGAATTCACTGTGCATGCGATAGAGATCAGACTTTGTTGAAGTTATTCCAACGAGTAATAATAAAGAATGGAATAATAGAAGAATTCACCATGCATGCGGTAGTCCACGTAGACAAGTTATTCCAACAGAATAATAAAAAATGGAATAATAGAAGAATTCACCAGGCATGCGGTAGTCCGCATTGCATGTGTTATTCCAATGAATAATAAAGAATGGAATAATGTAAGAATTCACCAGGCATGCGGTGAGTCCGCATGATGAGTTATTCCAAATGTAATAATAAAGAATGGAATAACAACTCTTACGATTATTGAAAGAAATAACTCTCTTCATGAATATGAAAGAAATAATACCCCTTACGAAATAACAACTTGCATACTTTGCAAAATTTTTACATATCACCCTTAACTTTAACCTTTTTATCAATTTAACCATTTACGAAATAAAATAATAATTATTAGAAAATTGAATACTTTCATTTCATAAAATTCGGGGTCTTATAATCTCCCCTCCTTATGAAATTTCACCCTCGAAATTTACGTATGTATCTGGTATGCCGATGAGGTGAGGATACCTTGACTTCAATTCAGATTCTAACTCTTGAGGTATAACCTTTGAGTGTCGAATATGATCCTTCTTAACCAAGATTTTAACACGTATCTCCTCATACGTTAAATCTTATGCTATCTCGTCTAATTCCAATTCAATAATGTGGTTCAGGTCATCCACATATTTACGTAACATCGATACGTGAAAAATATTTGAACACGCGACATACTTGGCCGTAAAACGAGTCTATAGGCCACAGTACCTACTCGATCGAGGATTTCAAATGGGCCAATTAAATCGAGGGTTAAGATTTCCTCTTTTCATCGACTCTTGCTTCTAGAATAATGCCCTCTTGAACCTTCTTCTTCGTATTTATCAGCTCCAGGTCTGTAGCTTGAACGACTTTTAACTTTATCAATTAAAGTCGATTCTACTCGTATATTCGTTATCTTCAAGTGGGTCCCTAGAGTCTTTAACTCTATCTTCATCATTTGTAAGTTATACGAAATGGGTCTTTGTGTTAATAACATCGCACTCATAAACGCATACGATCTTCTACTCAACATGTCAGCTACCACGTTCGCTATTCCACGATGATATTGAATGGTATGGTCGTAATCTTCAACAACTCGAGCCAACATCTTTGGTGCATGTTACGTTCATTTTAGTTGAAGAAATATTTAAGGGTTTTAGAAATGGGTTTTGTACTAGGGTCAATACAAAATTCGATTTCACGCTCTGGGGGTAGGCTAAGAAGTCTTCAGGAATACTTCAAGAAATTTATTAACAATAAAATATCATTCAAAACTGTGACTCTCATCCAAGACTTGGATAGCACATGTAATGAAGGTTTCTCCTAACGGAGTTTCAATAGATAAGTCAAAGTCTAATTTCTCCGGAGTTAAATTTAAACGTCGAGCGCAAGCAAGAGAGATAAAAGAATGGGTAAAACTGGTATCTAATAAGGTATAGACTTCGCAAGAATTTATAATTAACTAACCCGTGCTGACTTCATTCGGGTTACTCACTTTTTGAGAAGTCACGAAAAATGCTCTTCCTAAAACCCTCGACTTTGTTTTATCCGTATCCGCCTTTGGTGCCACCATTCCAGCTGGACTTGATTTCACTATAGGACAACTAAAACATACCTTGGAAGGTTGTGACCAGTTTGGACTTATGTGTCCCTCCTCTCTGCATCTATAGCATTTAACTGGCGGTCGTTCTCCTTCCTTAATAATAGGTGTTGGTGTTGACGTCTTTCCATCACTATTGAACCTTCTCTTCTTGAAATTTCCACTCCTATTATCTTGGCCATGATTACCACCGAAGTGGTTACCATTCTTGGCATGATAAGTTCCCCCATGATGGTTATCATTGTTCCGATGGCCGTTGCCACTGGTACGATTATTATCATGTTGTTGCTCGCTATCCTTTGGTTGGGCTGGCTCATTATCGCGCTCCAATAACTGAGCCATATTCACTACATCTGAATATAAACAAAGTTTGTGAGAAATGAGGTATTGACGTATATCGGGTTTCACACCTCTTAGAAACATTCACGTCATTCGCTCCTCATTATCAACCAAATGGGATGCAAACCGAGATAACTCGGCAAACTTAGCCTCGTACTGTGACACGGTCATATTCTTTTGCTCTAGCTTGATGAATTCCACCTCCTTCATGTGAAGAATACTTTCGGGAAAGTACTTGTCGTTGAACAGCTCTTGGAACTTCTCCCAAGACATCTTTAGTCGTCGTCGGTAGTATGCTTTTTCTGATTCCCACCAATGTCTGCCTCTTCACGCAACATAAAGGTGGCAAAACCTTTTGCTCTCCTGAGCATCCCAAGACATCAAATATCTTGGTGATCCGCTTTAACCACGTCTCACCTTAAGTGTTTCGGCTTTCCAAAAACTCCGTGGTCCCAAATCTCTTGAATCGCTTAATGCGACCACCCGTGGGTTGCCATTGTTTTCACCTGTACTTTGAACAGGAGTCTCTCTCGCCTGATGTTGCATGAATTGCATAAAGCCTCTGAACATCCCATCATTCGTCATCTGATCGGTGTTGTTATTTACCTAAGGATTATTGTCTTCCTGTTGCACATTATCCTGGGTATTGATCGTTGTCTCATGTGCTTCATTGCTGATCTCAACATTTTCAGATGCCATTTTCAAATACTGCCACAAAACAAGGGTTAATTTACATATCACATATTATCCCTATACTCTGACAGACCAATTAAATACCAAATAAACATAGGTAGGTCATACTAGTGAAGGAATTCCCCGTCTCCCCTTCTAATTCTTATCTCACATCTCAGCCAGGGATCATATCCCTAAGCTTTGATACCAACTGTGAAGCCCCCAAAACAGGTATACATCACCCATCTTGAGTCGCCAAATACATGGTACAAAATACAAATAAAAAACTTAATTATACAACTGTCGTGTAAAATACGACAAAACATAGCTGAGAGTTTAAACAAGAATATTGTCTTCTAGACAATATCCACTCTCAAATAGAGTCCTCATTACATTTATTGTCACATTATTTTATAGAATAGTGAGGACTACTATAACACCATCTTGGACCATCACTCTGTTCCCCGACTAGTCCCAGCTACGTTCTCATTTCCTGAAGAGAACAATGAAAGAAAAACGGTGAGCTCAACTAGCCCAGTAAGAAATATTATGACTAAGATAATTCATAATAAATTATCCTTAGCCTTCAACAGTATAACAACTGATAGAATACAATAGACAACAAGTTTTAGATCAACAACTGCAGCGGAATAAGCAATCCATTAGAAGAGTCAAGTAGAGCATAAAATCTACTACCTTCTATGATTTAAAAAGTTTTTCATCAACTTTATCGCTGAGACTCAGCTTAATAAATAAAATCCAATCATCCCTGCATCACGGCCAAGGATATTCATGTAATCATCAATGGTCATGATTATACCGAATAATTCCTGGTCATAATCATACCAAGAACTGTCCATTAATGAACTACAGGCCAATAAGGACTTTCACCACATCATTCGTCACATTACGGTCATGATTATACCGAATAATCCCTGGTCATAATCATACCAAGTCCATCTATGCACATAAGCCAAAGATGAATTTCATCACAATATAAGCATGAGGATGATGACAATGACATAATAATTCAATAAAACAAGTTCAAGGATAAATTTTAAAGATTTATAATCTAATTTATCCAGAAATCAATATCGTCCAAATTGTCAACATGATACTTCTTTGTATAGTAAAATTCAAGAATAATATTCATGTACGAAAAATAATTTGTACAGAAAAGAAATATATTTTTTGTGTCAATAGTACCGTGTGAATAGTACTTTGGGAATAGTACCCTATGAATAGTACCCCGACACGAAAAGTGTCCCGAATACACGAGTGAATGATACTAGAGTGAATAGTAATCGGGTGAATAGTAACCCGTGAATAGTACTCCAGCACAAAAAGTGCCCCGAATATCCGAGTGAATAATACTAGAGTAAATAGTAACCAGGTGAATAGTAACCCATGAATAGTAACTCATAAAAGAAAATACCAAAGAAAATGATATTCCATGATGAGTACAAAGGAAATGATATCTCATACGAGTATAATAGAATATACGAAACTGCAAATAGATTTTCACCCGCCATGCGGTAATCCACGTAGACAGATCATTTCCACAATTTAATAAAGAATGAATACGAAAGATCATTCACCATACATGCGGTAATCCACATAGACAGGTTATTCCAACAGAATAATAAAGAATGGAATAACAGAAGAATTCACCAGGCATGCGGTAGTTCGCACAGACAGGTTATTCCAACAAAATAATAAAGAATGGAATAGCAACCCTTACGAGTATTGAAAGAAATAACTCTCTTCATTAATACGAAAGAAATAATACCCCTTACGAATATTTTATAACAACTTGCATACTTTGCAAAATTTTCACATATCACCCTTAACTTTAACCTTTTATCAATTTAACCATTTTCGAAATAAAATAATAATTATAAGAAAATTGAATACTTTCATTTCATAAAATTCGGGGTCTTACACACTGTATCTTCCCCACTGGGTGATGAAGCCTACCATCAAATCAAAGGGGAAAGTTCCCATTGAGAGGATTGAAGAATTTCTCCGTACTATGGGACACAATGAAGCCAAGGTGCTTTTAAGCTTGAGAGAACCTCCACAACAAATTTCCATATTGGACTTGGTTTTCTCTTTCAAAGATAACAAGAAAGTCTTGCTAAAGGTCATGGAAGAGGCCCACTTGCCGAAATCAGTGGATGTTGAAAAATTCCAACATCTAGTTGATCTCATTTTTAACAACAATGTGATATCTTTCACTGACGACGAAATACCTCCCGATGGGACGGGTCATTGCAAACTATTGCATATAGCGGTCCTGTCCTCCGGATATATGGTGGGAGGAGTTTTGATATATGGGGGATCATCCTTAAATATTTGCCCTTATGCCACCTTGGAGAAGATGAATATCAATCTCAAAAGGATCCGAAGCAGCCATACAATTATCAAAGCTTTCGATGGATCCCGACGAAGTGATGTCGAAAAGATTGAACTGCCTATAGAGATTGGTCCACATACATTCTGTGTATCCTTTCATGTGCTCAAAATAGCTACAGGATACAACCTAATCTTGGGAAGACCATGGATTCACATGGATGGAGCCATCCCTTCCACCCTACATCAACATCTTAATACATTATTAACGGTAGTCTGGTTATTGTTAATGCTGAGTCGGAATGTCCTGAACAAGGTGACATACCACTCATTAGTTTCAATATAGAAGTTGAGCATGTCAGCTTCCAGGCCCTGGAGGCGAGCTACACTCATTATCAACCCATGGGGACGCCACCTCTCATACCCAGAATTTATGTCGAGGTAATGTCGGTAACTCAAGAGATGATATCATTGGGTTATCAACCTGGACAAGGGTTGGGCAAAGATCATCAAGGCATTAAGCTTCCAATTCAAGTTCTCAGTTAAACAAGGACAACTGGGTTAGGCTATTCTACTAGCTCCAGTCACAGAAATCCTCATAAACACAAATAGGTTCCTTCAACTTCAGCCACACAGCGATTGTCTCAACCTACAGATCCTGAGCCTTTACTGTCTCTAGTAAAGGTGCATGCCCATGTAATGGATATGTTGCTTCCTAAGCCGATACCGGTCAAAGGAAAGGAGGTCCTGATTCCCGATCTCGAAGTGGAAGAGATAGAACAGAGATGTAAATAAGACATTGCCAGGCGGTTATCAAACATGCGCGTCATAGTCCATACGGAGGGTATGAATAAAGACATCCCAGACGATGATTTTCCAGATATCATGGTCATCATTCGGGATAAGGAGGATGATAACAGCCCCTTGATTATAGCTATCCACCAAGATTTCACCCTTGACAATTGGAGTAGCAATCCTTGCATTTGTCGACAAGGGTAAAAAGGGCAGAAACTCCCTCTGCCTTGTAAATAGCAATAACTGCTTACTTTTTCTGTACAGTATTAGCAGTTACTTTTGTCATTACATGCTAACACTTTGTATGATTAAACAGTTTCATATATTAAGTGAAAGCATTTTGTTTCAGGACTCTAAAGTTAGATGTGCCTAAACTTGCTGATGAGGTGCCTATTCTCCACAAGGACTGTAACTTTGATGTAAGGTTGGACTCAGACTTGATAGAAATACAAGAGGACTATGAGATACCTCAGGAGATCAAAGAATGGGTCAAAGACAAACCCAAGCCAAATCTTGATCAAACCACCTCTTTTAACCTTGGAACCTCAGAAAACTCCAAATAAATCCAGATTGGTACGGACCTTACTCCAAACCAAAGGAATGATATGGTTACGCTATTGACCCAATTCCAGGATGTGTTTGCATGGTCTCATGAAGACATGGTCGTTTTATCCACTGACATTGTCATTCATCACCTTCCCATCAAAGAGGGATTCAAGCCAATCAGGCAGAAGCTTAGGCGATTAAAACCTGAGTGCAGTTTAAAAGTTAAGGAAGATATTGTGAAACAATTTCAAGCTGGCATCATCATGGTGTCAACATACCCTGAGGGGCTATCCAACATAGTCCTCGTGCCTAAACCCAGAGGGTAGGTACGAGTTTATGTGGATTACAGGGATCTGAATAAAGCATGGCTCAAAGATAGCTTTCCTGTTCCGTTCATCCACATATTCATTAACAATACAGCGCAATATGACACGTACTCCTTTGCTGATTGCTTTGCGGGGTACCATCAAATCATGGTTGCTGAAGAGGATCGCGAGAA
Source organism: Panax quinquefolius (assembly GCA_020205615.1). NCBI lineage: Eukaryota > Viridiplantae > Streptophyta > Magnoliopsida > Apiales > Araliaceae > Panax > Panax quinquefolius. The sequence continues at coordinate 86,963 of JAINUW010000545.1, read as the reverse complement.
AACTGCATTCATCACGCCTTGGGGAACCTTTTCCTACTGACGGTTGTCATTCGGCCTCATTAATGTCGGAGCTATCTACCAGCGAGCCATGATGGCTCTTTTCAATGACTTAATGCACAGAGAGATAGAGATCTATATGGATGATATCATTGTCAAGTCCCGAAGGGAGGAAAACCGCCTAGACCATCTCAGAAAGTTCTTCAACAGGTTGAGTAAGTACAATTTGAAGTTGAATCCAGCTAAGTGCGCCTTTGGCATGAAATCAGGCAAGTTGCTAGGATTCCTAGTCAAACACAAAGGGATTGAGCTGGTTCCCACAAAAATCTAGGCCATCACAAAAATGCCCATTCCTTAGACAGAGAAGGAAATACGGGGATTTTGGGGAAGAATCAACTTCATCAGCCGATTCATTGTCCAACTCACAGCAACCTGTGAGCCTATTTTTAAGCTATTAAGGAAGAACTCCTCCATGAAATGGAATGATGAGTGTCAGAAAGTCTTCCTTACAATCAAAGAGCAGCTAGTTAAAGCTCCTGTTTTGGTACCTTCCAGGGATGGTGTTCCCTTATTCATGTACCTGTCAATCAATGACCACGCCATGGGTTGCATGCTGGGACAGAAAGATGATAGAGGCCAAGAGCAAGATATCTATTACCTCAACAAAAGATTCAGCAGCAGTTAACACAAGTGCACCCTGATTGAGAAAACTTTTTATGCTTTAGCATGGGCTTCCATGAGGTTGTAGCATTACCTCCATGGTCACACAACCCATCTCATATCCTGCATGGATCCTTTCAAGTACGTGTTTAGTAAACCCATGCTGAATTGTCGACTGTCCATATGGCAATTGATCCTGCTGCAATTTGACATCATCTACGTGACTCAGAAGTCTATCAATGGTCAAGGAATTGTGGATCAACTGGCCGCCGCACCTTTAGGGGATTTCAAACCCTTGGAAACATACTTTCTCAATGAAGGGGTAATGACAGTTCAGCAACACCATCAGTACGATACACACCAATCATGGAAATTATATTTTGATGGAGCTGTTAATATGGAAGGTTATGGGGCTGGAGCAGTTCTAGTATCCATTATGGGAGAGCAGTATCCCGTCGCCATCAAATTGCAGTTTATCAGCACCAACAACACAGCTGAGTATGAAGGCTATATCATGGGGCTAAAACTTGCCCAATCAATGGGCATCAGACGGTTAACTATCTTTGGAGATTCCAAATTGGTAATCAGACAAACCACGGGGATCTATCACACCAAAGAGATAATTTTGTTGCCCTACCATCGGCAAGTTCTACAGATGGCTTCGGAGTTTGAAGAAATAACCTTCCTCCACATTCCTTGGAATAGGAATGACTTTACGGATGCGCTAGCAACTTTAACCTCCTTGATCAACATACCTGATAAGGAAAACATGACAAACCTCACATTTTCCCTACAAAAGGCTCCAGCCTATAGGAACTACATTAGAGAAGTATCGGATGAGCTACCTCTCGTTCAACCCCCATGGTATCAGCATATCAAGGAGTATCTGTGAGATGGATCTATACCCGTTGAGGCAAGTTCTACTGAGAGAAAACGGATCCATCAAATGGCTATGAAATTCTACCTGAGCAGAGATGCACTCTACAAACGACATGCAGGACTAGGTCTCCTCAAATGTCTGGACAAGGACCAAGCTCAAAGGCTCATGGATGAAATCCATGGTGGAGTATGTGACCCACACATGAGAAGCCCTCTACACGTCAAGAAGAACCTAAGAACAGGGCATTACTGGCTCTCTCTCAAAGCTGACTATAATGATCACGTCAAGAGATGCTACCAATACCAAATTCATGGGAATGCTATCAACGCCCCTCCAAGGGAAATCCATAATATGAGTTCACTCTGGCCCTTCTCAATGTGGGGAATGGACGTGATCGAGCCCATCGAGCCCAAAGCCAGTAATGGGCATCGGTTTATCTTCACCATGATCGACTACTTCCCCAGGGTTACCAAAGAAGTTATCATTGGTTTTATCAAATACAATGTCATTTATCGATATGGACAACCAGAGGTGATTGTTTTAGACAATTCTAAGAACCTCAACAACAAAATGATGGAGGAGTTATGCAGACAATTCCACATTAAACATCTCAACTCTATCATCTACCGTCCAAAGATGAATGGTGTTGTTGAAGCGACAAATAAGGATATCAAAAAGATCATACAAAAGATGCCTGCCAATCACAAAGGATGGCCTAACTAGTTGCCTCTGACTTTATTAGCCTATAGAACGTCAATGCGCACTTCCACTAGGGCAACCCCCTACTCATTAACCTATGGGATGGAAGTAGTGCTCCCCATAGAAGTTGAAATGGAATCTCTTAGAGTGTTGATAGACGCTAAGCTAGATGAAGACCAATGGGTACAAGATAGGTATCACCAATTATCTCTAATAGACGAGAGGCGAGCCGCTGCCATCTTCCATGGTCATTTATACCAACAAATGTTCGCCAGATCCTACAACAGAAAAATTTAGCTACAACAGTTTAAACAACATAACTTGGTTTTGAAGTAGATCGTTGACAACCAAGCTCAGTCCAAGGGATAATTTGCCCCAAACTGGGAAGGCCCATTTTTTGTCAAAGAGGTATTGACAAAATAAGCTCTCAGATTACAGGAGATGGACTGTGATGGATTTCCACAGCTCATCAACTCAGACACCGTGAAACGGTACTATGTCTGAGGTTACTATCAAGCAAACATCCTGGTTTTGGATCACCAGATCCCCAGTCACTTCAGGTTTTCTAAACCCTTCACTACATACAACTCTTATTCACACCCATTTGTCCCATCAGGGACAAACACACCTTTTAACCACCAGTCTGGTTTTTGATCACCAGATCCTTTATTCAATTCAGGTTATCCCATCAGGGATTAAACCTTTCACACTTTCAGTTTTATCCCACCAGGGATAAAACTTTTCACACCTGCAGTTTTGTCCCACCAGGAATAAAAACTTTTCACACCTTCAGTTTATCCTGTACATGGGATCAAACTTTTCGACTGTAATCCATCCTCTACATGGGATGAACTACATTGACCTTATCTCCACAATACATGGGAGTACGTAGGCAGCCATTTTTATGGTTTAGTCACACCACATAAAAAAACATCTCTACACCCTTATGCATCCTTGCCATATACATCTTTTAACCTCTTACACCAGGTTCGAACTACGTACACCTAATCTCCTCTTCAATAAAAGTACGTAGGCAGTCATTCATGGTTCGGTCTTAACCCCTACCAAAACACAAAAACTTGTCAACGGTACTGGGATCATCCTTCAATCCACCACACTCCATCGATTTAGACCAAAGGGATGGAACTAACTGATCTCCTCATACTAATGGGATAATCGACGACCATCTAAGATACGGTTGAATCCTCAAAGAGAAACACCAATCCATAAGAGATGGAACTACCTAGGCTCCCCCATACAAAGGAGTACTGGAGACCATCAGTGGTGTGGTCAACCTCAGAGAGGAAAGCCATACTCCTCTCCACAACTATATACAAAAACCAGTCCCAAGACACCAAAGGGTAGGGGATACACACAGATCAATAATCCATTCTAAAAGATCCTGAGACATCTCAATGTCCACTCATCAAGGATGAGTTCAGAATACATCAAGATCACAAGTCCTGGAGAAACAGGAAAATATCAAGCAAGTAACAAGGCACAACTAAAAGGGAAGTGCATCAAAATATATTTCCCTACCATATATAATGTTGTTTGATAATGTATATTGTACATGACAAAAATGGCTAAGCTAATTTGTGCAGGAAAATACAAGACCATTTACAATCCAGTGGATATGCGTGCTATCAAGTCCAACATAGCATCTCTCTCCAAAGAAGGAGGTAACGCTGTGAGCTTCTGCCCAAGGGTATCAGTACGAGCCAACAGATCCACAGCCAACTGCATGGTGACACTATACTCATCAATATAGGCGCTCATCTCTGCAATTATATCAGTAGTATAAGACCTCACTGCAGTGCTATCTGTAATAGCAACATCCTGGGCACAGCGAGATATAACAATATCCTGCTCAATAATCAATGCATCTCTAGATGATCTAGCCTCATCCCTCTAAGCAATAGCAGCATCTCTTTGAGCTAAGGCATCCTCTCTCTCAAATAGAGCTACCGTCCTCCATCTATGAAGAGAGGAATCCTACGGGTGGATATCACGTACTCGACACCAGTCGGGTACCCATCCTCAAACCCAACGGTCAAATGGTCCCTAGAATAGGGAACCCAAGTAATGGTGTTAGATGTCAACAACTCTAACTGTGGGCGATAATGGGTGAAACCCTCAGCTACAGGAACCTCCGCCAGCATGGAGTGATGCCATCGCCATCCTCGTGGATAGGTATTTGCACCTAACACACTAATAGGACTCAAGCAAGGGAGCCTCTAATAGGCCCAAAACTACCAACATAAAGGCAAACATTTGCAGTTAGTCAACACTCTTAACTTGTACATGGGAAATCAAAAGAGAAACACTCAGCAGCAGAAATGGGTAAAATCTTAGCCAAGCCTCCGTCAAGCCTTGCGAACGCATGTGTATTCCCCTGAGGAAATAGGCGAAGGTATAGGAGCCCCAATCATACTCTCAAATATGGTCCACATCCCGTGTGGCGCTCACCAAAGCGAATGACACCATAGAAGAGTTATCCGCTATGAACCAACCCCTAATGATCACCAAGAACAATCTAGAAAGAATGTGATCCCTGACTCTCACATCAGCGGGTATGGGCTCACTCAACATCCCACTCAAAGGACCTGTACGAACTGTCCTGCCCTTGAGCGCCTCAGCCAAAACTCCTAGCAAGGATCTAACGGCAGGCAGGGTAATGTTCACCGTACAAGGCACTAGTGCCCCTACAAACTCCATGTGACGCCCCCAAATTCAGACACTCATATCTCGAATTTGGTTCGTCACGTGCTAATTCTAATATCATACCAAAATCAATAACAACGGAAATAATAGAATAATTTACATTGATATAATATAAATATTCGCGTCCTAGGGTACCATAACCATTACTATAACAACCAGTGATAACACTTGAACATAATTTAATCATCCTTAATACATCATTATAATAATAATAATAATAATAATAATAATAATAATAATAATGTTAATACTTCTACACTTAAAGGACTAAGCTATTTTGTAGCCTTGCTCTTTCCTTTGTCCTTCCCTGAGGTATTACCTTGCTCTGCCTTAACTGTAATGTTTTAGGGAAGTAAGAATTAGCAACAAGTTTTCCCAATAAGTAATATAGCAATAAGGATAAGCAGTTAAACGTTTGAATCTTCAAAGGTATAACAATAATTGATAGTTCAAGGATATCAAGAAGTATCAAGGGTTTTTAATAAGTCTCGCTATATACTAAAGGATATCAACAGAATTTCAAAGTGTATTCATTTCAAGGTCAATAAGGATTAACACTAAGCAGTCACTAAGGACTAAGAACTCTTACTAGAATTAACAGTATTATAATGCAATCCAATATAAATGAGTACAACAGGTGATCAGCCTAAAGTACCCTACATTATGCATAACATTTAATCATACTCATGTGCGCACGTCGGTTCCCCGATAATATAAAATTTCTCCTTTTTAAGAGGGTTGTTCATCTCAGTAGATTTACAAGAGTCCGCACCAAGTCAATTGGTTTGGATATCTTTCTAACACATGATAATAGTCTAACCGAATCAAAGGCTTAGACAACTTTTATAATGCATTTAAGAACAATAAGTCCAATGCTCGCAATAATGTCAAGGTATAAAAATGATTTTCGAATAGTAATAAATATTTGTTTGGTGTAAATATGGTTGATATGGTAATAATTCGGATTATACAATATATATACAATGTTAAGAATTTAGAAACTTGCATTCAATATAAGAATCAAATGAATTTAGAGAACTCGCATAAAATCCAAAGTTATGTGAGTTAGGAGACTTGCCTTTAGTGTTGATTACCACTTATATCGTAAAATCACCTCAATGAACTATGTTATCATATTTATGTATGTATAGGTATTCATTAGTCATACACCTTGACATACATATCCACATACACTTATCACACATTTTTAACTCATGTAGTCTATACACATTCAAACTTATAGATGTATAATTCACATTGTTCTTACTTTTGAAAATATTTAGTACTATATGCTCATTTTTTATTTGTTTTTGCAAAATATCCCTCACTTTAAGTCGTTTCACATATTAAAGAACCTTTAAGCTAGTTTTGGCCCTTTATTAAAGTTACTCATACATTTCCATTTTCAAAGTTAAAAGAGCTCATTATATCAATTACTAACTATAGTATTTATTAAACCACATAATATTGCCAAACAACCTCTTTCTACACATGTTTGCATGTATTAGATTTGGTTGTATAACTTTTTACTTAAAACTCTTTTAGTTCATGCTTGCGTAGTTGATAAAGTGTCTAACTAGATGTGTGCACGTGTTGATTATCTCTAGAGGCATAAAACATCTTATCATAGTTGTTCAAAAGTCACAATACAAGTCGTAGAGTTTTTAACTCAATTGGCTTTCAATTATTAAGATTTCATGACAAACAATTGACACATTCTATTATGCTTCAACCATAAACTTTTCAACTTAACACAAGTATTTTAGTACTTTTCTAAGAACTTTGACAAACTTGAATTTAAGAACATATCGAGGAATATTACCTTCTCTGAAATTGAATTGCTACACTAGCTTCAATTTGCAGATTATATAAGCTCAACCCAACCACACTCACACATAACTTGAAGTTTTAACAGATAATTTAGCAACATGATTGTGAATTTGTTGACTTATGTGTCACACTCCATTTATTTTGAATGATGACTTTATTATTTCTCTAATCATGTTATTATTACATTTGTAATTGTTGACTTAAGATGACTTTATTATTTCTCTAAATTTGAAAGACATAAAATTTTAGAAAACAACAAGGAGGAAATTACAAAGTCAAGACATCCTCAAAGAAAAAGTAAATGTGGGTCCTAGGAATATATGTAAGATCGTAGCATCTATTACTTTCCAAAATAAGGCTCTAGGACATGCACCGCATATATATATCCATATTCATAATTGTTGTCACATGATAAATTAACTAGCACATAATATGCATGACCATTATTTGCTCGAACATTTGCTAAGGAATCAAATATTGTTTTGGTGAGAGCAAAAAGATTGATTAAATTAAATTACCTTTAGTTATGCAAAAATCCAGTTCACGGTTAAGGCTAGCGAGACATACACCATTCTTGTCCCATGATTCAAGGAATTGATTAGGCGTCATCACTTAGGTCAATATATGGTAAGATCTGTGGACACCGACTAGCAAACACCTTATGGTAAGCACAAAACATGACATCATAGATCATGCACCATAAATCATGTCTAGTAAATCAAGGGCCTTAATTCTGAGCAATCAATCAAGGCAACCAGCTAATCACTTACGTAATGAAACAACTAAGATCAAGGAACATTTCTAAGAATGGTAAAAGAAGTCTGTTCTGAAATAACAGTGATAATGGTCATAAAGAAAGCTGTCATATGACAAGATATAGACTAAAAGTGATGGACTATCTAATAAGCAAACATCCCTCAGTCATCACTTTAATACACTTACATTGTTCACTCCATCATAATAACTATATATATATATAGGATATCCTGTTCTTTGGCACGAAATCCAGATGTCTATCTGAGTATCACTTAACTTGCATATACTGTCTCTCTCTCTCTCTCTCGTTACCCACAAGCAACGGTACACTGGAAAAAGCCTATAAATGAAATGATCTCATACAACGAAAGAGACACGAAAAACATACACAACACAATATAGCATCTGAACTCTGAAAGTGTTTTTCACTTTGAGACCAGACATTGAGTGCATTAAGCGAAAATGCACTCTACAAAGAACGTATAGAAAACATTACGGTAATATTCATCTTGCATATCATTTCATTTCATACTAGAGCCTTGAGTTGGTGAGTAATATATTGCTTGATCATTAGACCTCTAGTGTGTATCTTATTTTCTCTATCTCAATCAATATTACATATAAATTGTTTTGAATTGGTAACTTATTACGATCGAGTTTGAGGGAAGCATAGGTGCTTAAGAGTGCATAGGTGCACGAGGGAACAAAGGTGTTCAAATTGCTAGAACTTGTATTATAATTGAAAGAGTTTAATAAAAGTGAGTCTCAATACTAGTTGGTATTGGGCGTGGATTAAACTCTTATTCTAGAGGGTAGTAGTTGAACCACGTAAAAATTACAGTGTTTGTGTGATTGCATTACGTGCTTGAATATCTTGTTGTTTATCCAATGACTGCATTCTATTCATATCGGTAAAATTGGTTAACTTCGATAATATCCTGATTTGGTAATCCATTAATTTGCATTAAACATCAAAGAATTTTGATAAGAAATAAAAATTGGACATAGTTTGTGCTTACACTTATTCAACCCCCCTTCTAAGTGTACTATTTAAATTTCATTTGGTATCGAGCTTGGCTCTACTTATCTTAGTCTTAAAGGTGACTTGTAGGAAAGATTCTACATGGCACAACTTGGAAGCACTCATCAAGAAGGTTAATCAACGAACCAGGCCTCCACTACTCTTTGGGCCGAGAACTATAACCACGGAAATTTTGGATGAGGATATATCTTAAGCGAGACCCATTGGGAATGGTGGGTGGTAGAGAATGGACCGGTAATCCCAAGGAAAGATGATGGTACTCAAAAACTCTACTCGAGATGGACTCAATAGAAACATACATGGTGTCATATGATTTCAAAAGTAATGAACACTCTCCTCGGTGGCATGGTGCGATATGAAATAGATAAAGTTTCTTCATGCAACACATCAAAGGAGATTTGGGATACCCTAGTGGTAAGTCATGAAGGAGCGTCTAAAATGCGAGAAGTCAAGCTAAGTATGCTCATGCATGACTACGAAATGTTCAAGCTGGAAAGGGACGAAAACGATCAAAATAAACAAACACGATTTTTGGTACTTATAAATTCCTTGAAGCTACTCGACAAGACAATTCCACAAAGCGAAATCAATCGTAGCTAGCTACTTGGGCTATGCCCAAAAGGTTTACATCTAAAATTACTACTCTTGAAGACTCCATCAATATTTCTTCTATGGATACATTAACTCTCTTTGGTGAACTAGAAGAATATGAACACCAATTGAAAATATATGATGACGAGGAAGAAGTTCCTCGAAAGAAAGTACTAGCTCTAAATGCAGGAATTGAAGAAGAACTCAAAAATAACTCGGATGATGAAATAGCCATGATATCAAGGAGACTTAAGGGACTACTTCAAAGGAAGAATCAAAGGAAAAATACATTCAACGCAAACAAATACAAAGCCAAGTCAACCGAGGAAACTTGTTTTGAGTGTGGACGACGAGAGTCACTTTAAAAGGATTGTTTCCAACTCGAGAACAAAGGAAAGCAAGGCGATAAGGAGTTCAAAAAGCACAAAGCATTTCTAACATGGAGTGATGATGAAGAATCCAAGTGGAAATAGATCTGAAACGATGAATTGGCTCAAATATGCTTCATGGGACTTGAAGGTGAATCCATGAGGTACCTTTTTTACGATAGTATTACTTTGAAACAAGAAAATGAAAGATTAAAAGAAAAAAATATGTACTTAAAAGATCTAGTAAACACTATAATGAGTGAAGTGGAAGCACTGATAGATGAAAAGAAAGATTTAGAAAAAGCAACACACACAAATGAGGAAAAGGTTTTAGCAGCAAAGAATGATTATTTAGATAATTACAATAAAATGTTGTTCAACAATGTAAAATAGCTAAATAATGAAGTAGAAAAAATAAAAAGGAGATAGAGATGAGAGATGTGTGCATTGATGCATTTGGCGATGAATCGAGTAATAAAACACCTCCAACTAATGACCTACTGAAAGGAAATAGAGTCTTTAAAAATCTCTCTAGCTAAATTTGTTCATGGGGAAGAAAACCTAAATGTCATGCTAGGAAAACAAAGACCTAGTTATGATAAACAAGGCATAGGTTACAATCCAACATATAGGAAAGAAGTTGAAATGCTAAAACCTAAATCATCATTTAAATTGAATTATTGCTTGCGCTTTTACCTCCTGCAAAAAATTGTGGCATTAAAGGACATCTAGAGATAAACCGCTCGAAGAAAAAAAAATCTAAATAAAGCCATATGGATAAAGAAAAGTGATTTGATTTCAACTAACACAAGTGGACCCAAAAAGATATGGGTACCAAAAATATAAATTGTATCTCTCTTATACAGGTATGTCTCAAAGCCAAAGTATCTTCTCAAAAATGGATTCTTGACAGCGGATGTTCACGTCATATATTGACGGAGACAAATCTAAGTTCATGGGCCCGAATGTCGAAAAAGAAATATGGAACTGTCACATTCGGTGATAATCGGTCATGCGAAATAATTGGGAAAGGTAAAATCGGTAATGGTAAGGTTAACATCAATAATGTTCATCTTGTTAACGGTTTAGAATTCAATCTTATCAGTGTTAGTCAATTAATGGATAATGGACATCAAGTAAAGTTTGAAAAAGATAGATGCACTATTTCACATGGTACTAACAATGTTGTTTTAGTTACCCTAAGAGAAGGGAATATATAGACTCTTGATTTTTAGCGACAGGAGGAAGAATTATGTCTTGCAACCATTCAAGATAAAGTGAATCTATGGCATAGAAGGATGGGACATATTCATATGGACCTCATCAAAAAGTTGTCATCAAAGAACTTAGTAAGAGGATTACCCAAAATGAATTTCGAGAAGAAAGGTATATGCGAACCACATCGACTTGGAAAACAAGTAAGAACATCATTCACAGCAAAAAACGTGGTATCAACCTCTTCTCCCTTACAATTGCTTCATCTCGATTTATTTGGACTGAAAGGCATGCTAGTCTAAAACGGTAAATTCTATGCTTTTGTGATAGTCGATGATTTCTCTAGATATACATGGGTACTATTCCTTAGAACAAAAGATGAGGCATTTAAAGAATTTGAAAAAGCGATTAAAATTTGGAGACCAAGTATAGTCTTAATCTTATAAGAATCAGAAGTGACCATGATACTGAATTTCAAAAGGATTTTATTACATTCTATAATCAAAAAGGAATCTCTCATGAATTTTTAGCACCTAGAACTCCACAACAAAATGGAGTGGTAGAGAGGAAAAATCGAACGTTACAAGAAACTGCTAGAACTCTAATTCAAAAAGTAAGCTTCCTAAAAATTTTTGGTAGAAAGTTGTAAACACGACATGTTATGTACTAAATAGAGTTTTGATTAGTCGATCATCTTGAAAACACCATACAATTATTAAATAATCGGCTCCCTAACATAAGCTATTTCAAAGTGTTTGGATCTAAATGCTTTATTCTTAACATTAATGGAAATTTGGGCAAGTTTGATGCTAGATCATATGAAGGAATATTCATTGGCTATTCACAAAATAGTAGAGCATATCACATTTATAATGTACAAGAGATGTGTATCGAAGAATCTATACATATCAAATTTAACGAATCTAACCATGATATTACAAGAGAAAGAGAAGAAGATGTAGGAAACTTAGAGACTGCTACAAATCCAGCCTACCAGATAAAGCAAAACAGCAAGATCATGGAACCAATCCAATAAAGATGAAGAAGCGGCGGGACCTAGACTCTATCCGAAAAAGTTGAATACAAAAAATCGAGGAACATATCCGAAGAAGTTGAAATGAATGAACAACAAGACCACAATTACGAATCTCTTGAAGAAGTAATACATGATGATGTTCTCCTTCCAAAATCGTGAAGATACATCAAAAATCATCCTCCACGAGAACATCATTGGGAACATAAATGACAAAGTTATTACTAGAAGAAAAGCACAAAATATGTGTGCTTTCTCAGCATTCCTATCCCAAATTGAACCAAAAAATGCCAAAGAAGCCATTCTTGATGAAAATTGGCTTCTAGCAATGTAGGAGGAACTACAACAATTTGAAAGATGTCAAATGTGGGAATTGGTACCTCCTCCAAAAGGTGTATCCATTATTAGAACTAAATGGGTATTCAAAAACAAGCTTGACAAGTACAGAACAATTACAAGAAACAAAGCGAGATTAGTAGTTCAAGGATACAACTAACAAAAAGAAATAGACTATGAAGAAACATTTACCCCAATGGCAGCTTGGAATCTATTAATATACTACTAGCATTCGCTTGTTTGAGAAAGTTCAAGCTACACCAAATGGACGTCAAAAGCGCCTTCCTCAATGGGTACATAAATGAAGAAGTATATGTAAAATAGACCACTTGGATTTGAGCATGACAAGTTCCCACATTATGTATACAAACTCGAGAAGGCACTCTATGGACTCAAAAAGCCCCCAGGGCTTGGTACGAAAAGATTAAGTAAGTATCTCCTATCAAATGGATTCATTCGAGGTAAAATCGACTCCACTCGCATTTATTAAACGTCAAAATAAAGATATTATTATTGTACAAATATATGTAGGCGATATAATATTTGGTGCTACTAATAATTTTCTTTGTGAGTGGTTTTCCAAATGCATGCACAAGGAGTTTGACATGAGCACGATGGGAGAACTTAACTACTTTACGGGCCTCCAAATTAAACAAAATCATGAAGGTATATTCATTCATCAAACCAAGTACACAAAAGAGTTACTTAAGAGATTCGGTTTTGACAATTTAAACTCAAAGACCACACCAATGAGTACATCAATAAAACTCACGTGAGATGAAAAAGGTACGGATGTAGAAGTAACAAAATACAGAGGTATGATTGGATCCCTACTATATTTAACTGCTTCTAGACCTGATATAATGTACAATGTGTGTCTATGTGCTCGGTTTTAAGCCAAACCCAAAGAATCCCACTTACAGTTTACATTAAGCGAATATTTAAATATTTGAGTGGTACGACCAATTTAGGATTGTTCTACCCAAAATGTGACAATTTTGATCTAATGGGTTATTCAGATGCTCTTTGACTATGCAGGTTGTCAAATAGATAGAAAAAGCACAAGCGGTGCCTGTACATTTTTGGGACAAAGTCTTGTTTCATGGCACGCAAGAAGCAAACATCAGTCGCTCTATCCACCACTGAGGGTGAATACTTAGCCGCGGGGAAGTTCTTTGCTCCCAAATATTGTGGATCGTCGAACATTGTGCGACTTTGATATTATATGTGAAAATGTGCCCATATCTTTGTGATAATACTGAGCACCATGAACATCTCTAAAAATCGATTACTACATTCTCGCACAAAACACATAGAAATGCATACCATTTTCTTAGAGACAATGTATCCAAAGGCTTAATAAGATTGATATTCATCCCCACTGAGCATTAATTAGAAGATATCTTCACAAAACCTTTAGGGGAAGACCGGTTCTGTACCTTAAGAAGAGAACTCGGGATGTGTCTAATTTAGATATGATCTGCATGCGTTAAGGAAAGTAGACAGTCACGGCATATCTAGGTGCCATAATAACGCTCATTATATCTGCTCAAGATCTTCATTCCCAAACACTGTGACACGTCTTTCAAAATTTCGGTAACACACAGCTTTTAAAAGGACAGATTCTACTTTACTAATCCCAGCCATCTCTCTCCGTCTTCTTCATACCTCAACCCTCTTTGCGTCTCTTCACATCTATCAAACCCCAACCGTGAAGATGAAAACACGACGGTCCATCCAAATACATGACAAATCGGACGATGAGATATCACTACCATCGCCATAAACTCATCCCACTACTTCTCGACGTCTGAAACGGAAGCAGCCCTCGGTCCAAACCATCTCTGGCGACTCCTCTCTGGTTGAATCTGAAGCTAGCTTACCCTCTCCTCCACCGATTGGGATATCAACGATCACTAAACGAAAAGCCGTTAAGGAATCCCCCCTCAGTTCCCCTCCAATAACGGTAAACCCTCTCTCTGCGTCTTTGCATTATGTCCCCGATGACTACTTTAGAGGTCACAATTTCGAACTTCACTTTTAGTCATCTATATGTCACAAAACCTTTGTTTATGAAAAATCAGTTGACATGTTTTATTACACAAACTCCCCTCTTCAAAACCTCCTTGAGTCATGTGGCCTAGCTTCCTTAAGTGCACCTCCATCTATGGCGTATCCAAAATTGGTTCAACAATTTTATACCAATCTAGAAAATAATGGGGACTATTATACATCTTTTGTTAAAGGCAAATCACTATTTTTCACTGCTCTGGATCTAGGGAGCATACTCTCTATCCCATACACAGGGGATTGTCCCTTTACACTTAAGGGACCAGTTTATACCCCTATGTCCCCTATTGTCCATCTTCGCACTGTCATGGATGACCCCACCATCTCCACAGTCACCTTTCCAAAAACGACCGAAGTTTCTCCTATTGCAATAGTCCTTTACAAACTACTAAGGTACAACCTTCTCCCTCGTCTAGGTGGTGGCGCTGACTTCACTTACCAAGATCTGATTTTGATAGCCTTGATACTGACCGGCAAACCATTCAATTTCTCTCTCATGATGCTCAAACACATGGTTAACTGTGTCAAACATTCAAAAAAGTGCTTGCCTTACAGCTGCTTCCTCACCAAAATATTTACTCACTTTCAAATTCCACTCGACAATGAGGGCTCCATCCAACTCACTGACTCCATCAACTCAAACTATCTAAAGGGTGCTCATATTACACTGTTCAAAGGAAGGTTCATACGTATCATACCCGAAATTCCCAATTCTCCACACTTCACTCCTCCTACTTCACCACCCCCTTCCCCTGAGATAATCACTCTTCTTCGTACCATTGCAAACAATCAAACCATTATCACTGTCGATATCAAAGACATCAACTTAAATGCTGTCGTACATGCTCAAAATGACAAACTCCTGATTCGGAAAAAAATGATCTTCATGCTATGTTTACAATGTGGATGATGAGTTTATTGACCTCAAGCTGGATTCGAGTTACATACTCGGGCGATGGTGAAGCCACATGTCGCAAGATGAACCGCAACGCCTGCCAAATAAGTACCGAGCTTAAGTTTATCAGTCATCAGGTTGGGACTCTTGGACGGTTCACCAAACGCCGCATTAATGACCTGTGTGAGGAGCTGCAAGCCGATCAAGTCCAGTCGCGTATCCCAAAATGGCCCCAATGTAATTGGATAGCAGAATATCAAGGCGACTTCCTGGACCTACCACTACCACCTCCTACATTCATTGCTCATCCTCCCCGCTTTGCCAACACAATGTCTCTTGAAGAGATCGAACATCGTAGGCTTCACCGGCCCTATTTCACAGCCCGCGCAGCCAATTACGTCAATCTTGTGGAGGAGGATGACTAGCTGCCCTGCCCCGTTTGGCTCTCTGCGTCTCCCTTTTTGATAGATGCCAAAGGGGGAGAAAATTATGCCTGTTTTTTATTTATGATGTTTCTCTTTATGACTATTTTTCTTGCTTCTAAAGACTATCGTTTAAATTTTTCATGCATGGTAACCTGTGTGGTTCAGACGATGGTTTATTTGTTTTTGTTTGATGGATGATGGTTGGTTTAAATAGTTTACTACAATTTCTGCCTTTACTTAACATGTTGAGGACTAACCAGAAACTATAGGGTATCCCTTAAAAATAATGCAGGGTGACTCAAACCTGTGTATATGCAGTCAATAGTTAATGGGAAAGATGCACACATTAAGGGGGAGCTGTAAAATCTCCTGAAGTGCAAGGATTTAGGGGGAGCCATAATCTATTTGTTGTCATCATCAAAAAGTGGGAGAATGTTGACTTATGTCACACTCCATGTTTTGATGATGACTTTATTATTTCTCTAATCATGCTATATTACATTTCAGGGAAAGACATGAAATTTCACAAAACAACAAGGAGGAAATTACAAAGTCAAGACATCCTCAAAGAAAAGCAAATATGGGTCCTAGGAATATATGTAAGATCGTAGCATCTATTACTTTCCAAAATAAGGCTCTAGGACATGCATTGCATATACACCCATATTCATAATTGTTGTCACATGATAAATTAACTAGCACATAATATGCATGACCATTATTTGCTCAACTTTTGCTAAGGAATCAAATAATGTTCGGTAGAGCAAAAAGATTGATTAAATTAAATTACCTTTAGTTATGCAAAAATCCAAGTTCACGGTAAAGGCTAGCAGGGGACATACACCATTACTATCCCATAATTCAAGGAATTCAATTGGGCGTCATCACCGGTCCAATATATGGTAAGATCTGTGGACACCGACTAGCAAACACCTTATGGTAAGCACAAAACATGACATCATAGATCATGCACCATAAATCATGTCTAGTAAATCAAGGTCCTTAATTCTGAGAAATCAATCAAGGCAACCAGCTAATCACGTACGTAATGAAACAGCTAAGATCAAGGAACATTTCCAAGAATGGTAAAAGAAGTCTGTTCTGAAATAACAGTGATAATGGTCATAAAGAAAGCTGTCATATGACAAGATATAGACTAAAAGTGATGGACTACCTAATAAGCAAAAATCCCTCAGTCATCACTTTAATACACTTATATTGTTCACTCCATCATAATAACTATATATATAGGATATCTTGTTCTTTGGCACGAAATCCAGATGTATGTCTGAGTATTACTTAACTTGCGTATACTCTCTCTCTCTCTCTCTCTCTCTCTCTCTCTCTCTCTCTACCCAAACAGCGGTACAATTGAAAAAAGCCTATAAATGAACCGATCTCATACAACGAAAAGAGACACGAAAAACATACACAACGGACTGATATAGCATCTGAATTACGAAAGTGTTTTTCATGAGATGGACATTGAGTGCATTAAGAATGCAATTGCAACTATAAAGAATGTATAGAAAACATTACGGTAATATTCATCTTGCATATCATTTCATTTCATACTAGAGCCTTGAGTTGGTGAGTAATATATTGCTTGATCATTAGAACTCTAGTGTGTGTGTCTTATTTTCTCTATCTCAATCAATATTACATGTAAATCTGTTTTGAATTGGTAACTTATTACAGTCAAGTTTGAGGGAAGCATAGGTGCTTAAGAGTGCATAGGTGCACAGGGAACAAAGGTGTTCAAATTGCTAGAAGTTGTATTGTAATTGAAAGAGTTTAATAAAAGTGAGTCTCCAATACTAGTTGGTATTGGACGTGGATTAGGCTACTATTCTAGAGGGTAGTAGTTGAACCACGTAAAAATTCGGGTGTTTATGTGATTGCATTTTGTGCTTAAATATCTTGTTGTTTATCCAGCAGCCTGCATTCTATTCATATCAATAAAATTGGTTAACTCAATAATATCCTGATTTGGTAATCCATTAATTTACATTAAACATCCAAAGGATTTTGATAAGAAATAAAAATTGGACATAGTTTGTGCCTACACTTATTCAACCCCCCTTCTAAGTGTACCTATTTAAATTTCATTTGGTATCGAGCTTGGCTCTACTTATCTTGGTCTTAAAGGTGACTTGTAGGGAAAGATTCTCGACACGCACACAACTTGGAAGCACTCATCAAGAAGGTCAATCAACGAACCGACCTCCACTACTCTTTGGAATTGAGAACTATAACTTCTGGAAATTTTGGATGAGGATATATCTTAAGCGAGACCCATGGGAATGGTGGGTGGTAGAGAATGGACCGGTAATCCCAAGGAAAGATGATGGTACTCCAAAAACTCTACTCGAGATGGACTCAATCAAAACATACATGGTGTCATACGACTCAAAAGTAATGAACACTCTCCTCAGTGGCATGGTGCAATATGAAATAGATAAAGTTTCTTCATGCAACACATCAAAGGAGATTTGGGATACCCTAGTGGTAAGTCACGAAGGAACGTCTAAAGTACGAGAAGTCAAGCTAAGTATGCTCATGCATGACTACGAAATGTTCAAACTGGAAAGGGACGAAACGATCAAAATGGCTCAAGCACGATTTTTGGTACTTATAAATTCCTTGAAGCTACTCGACAAGACAATTCCACAAAGCGAAATCAATCGTAAGCTACTTCGGGCTATGCCCAAAAGGTTTGCATCTAAAATTACTACTCTTCAAGTCTCCGTCAATATTTCTTCTATGGATACATTAACTCTCTTTGGTGAACTAGAAGAATATGAACAAAAATTGAAAATATATGATAACGAGGAAGAAGTTCCTCGAAAGAAAGTACTAGCTCTAAATGCAGGAATTGAAGAAGAACTCAAAAATAACTCGGATGATGAAATAGCCATGATATCAAGGAGACTTAAGGGACTACTTCAAAGGAAGAATCAAAGGAAAAATACATTCAACGCAAACAAATACAAAGCCAAGTCAACCGAGGAAACTTGTTTCGAGTGTGGACGACCAGGTCACTTTAAAAAGGATTGTTTCCAACTCAAGAACAAAGGAAAGCAAGGCAATAAGGAGTTCAAAAAGCACAAAGCATTTCTAACATGGAGTGATAATGAAGAATCCGAAGTGGAAATAGATGCAAACGATGAACTGGCTCAAATATGCTTTATGGGACTTGAAGGTGAATCCAGTGAGGTACCTTTTTCTGAGAGTATTACTTTGAAACAAGAAAATGAAAGATTAAAAGAAAAAAATATATACTTAAAAGATCTAGTAAACACTCTAATGAGCGAAGTGGAAGCACTGATAGATGAAAAGAAAGATTTAGAAAAAGCAACACACACAAATGAGGAAAAGTTTTTAGCAGCAAAGAATGATTATTTAGATAATTACAATAAAATGTTGTTCAACAAGGTAAAACAGCTAAATAATGAAGTAGAAAAATTAAAAAAGGAGATAGAGATGAGAGATGTGTGCATTAATGCATTTGGTGATGAATTGAGTAATAAAACACCTCCAACTAATGACCTACAAAAGGAAATAGAGTCTTTAAAAATCCCTCTAGCTAAATTTGTTCATGGGGAAGAAAACCTAAATGTCATGCTAGGAAAACAAAGAACCAGTTATGATATACAAGGCATAGGTTACAATCCAACATATAGGAAAAAAGTTGAAATGCTAAAACCTAAATCATCATTTAAATTGAATTATTGCACGCCTTTTACCTCCTGCAAAAATTGTGGCATTAAAAGACATCTAGAGATAAACTGCTCAAGAAAGAAAAATCTAAATAAAGCCGTATGGATAAAGAAAAGTGATTTGATTCCAACTAACACAAATGGACCCAAAAAGATATGGGTACCAAAAATATAAATTGTATCTCTCTTATACAGGTATGTCTCAAAGCCAAAGTATCTTCTCAATAATGGATTCTTGAAAGGGGATGTTCACGTCATATGACGGGAGACAAATCTAAGTTCGTGAAACTGAATGTCAAAAAGAAATATGGAACTGTCACATTCGGTGATAATCGGTCATGCGAAATAATAGGGAAAGGTAAAATCGGTAATGGTAAGGTTAACATCAATAATATTCATCTTGTTAACGGTTTAGAATTCAATCTTATCAGTGTTAGTCAATTAATGGATAATGGACATCAAGTAAAGTTTGAAAAAGATAGATGCACTATTTCACATGGTACTAACAATGTTGTTTTAGTTTCCCTAAGAGAAGGGAATATATAGACTCTTGATTTTTAGCGATAGGACGAAGAATTATGTCTTGCAACCATTCAAGATGAAGCGAATCTATGGCATATAAGGATGGGACATGTTCATATGGACCTCATCAAAAAGTTGTCATCAAAGAACTTAGTAAGAGGATTACCCAAAATAAATTTTGAGAAGAAAGGTATATCTGAACCACATCGACTTGGAAAACAAGTAAGAACATCATTCACAGCCAAAAACGTGGTATCAACCTCTTCTCCCTTACAATTGCTTCATCTCGATTTATTTGGACCTGAAAGGCATGCTAGTCTAAACGGTAAATTCTATGCTTTTGTGATAGTCGATGATTTCTCTAGATATACATGGGTACTATTCCTTAGAACAAAAGATGAGGCATTTAAAGAATTTAAAAAACTGATTAAAAATTTGGAGACCAAGCATAGTCTTAATCTTATAAGAATCAGAAGTGACCATGGTACTGAATTCAAAAGGATTTTATTACATTCTGTAATCAAAAAGGAATCTCTCATGAATTTTTAGCACCTAGAACTCCACAACAAAATGGAGTGGTAGAGAGGAAAAATGGAACGTTACAAGAAACTGCTAGAACTCTAATTCAAGAAAGTAAGCTTCCTAAAAAATTTTGGACCGAAGCTGTAAACACAGCATGTTATGTACTAAATAGAGTTTTGATTCGTTCAATCATCTTGAAAACACCATACGAATTATTAAATAATCGGCTCCCTAACATAAGCTATTTCAAAGTGTTTGGATCTAAATGCTTTATTCTTAACATTAATGGAAATTTGGGCAAGTTTGATGCTAGATCATATGAAGGAATATTCATTGGCTATTCACAAAATAGTAGAGCATATCACATTTATAATGTACAAGAGATGTGTATCGAAGAATCTATACATATCAAATTTAACGAATCTAACCATGATATTACAAGAGAAAGAGAAGAAGATGTAGGAAACTTAGAGATCTAGCAAAGAAATCCAAATACCACTAAAACAAAAAGATCATGGAAACAATCCAATACAAAAGATCAGACCTAACATATCCGTAAAAGTTTAATACAAAAAATCGGGGAACATATCCAAAGAAGTGAAATGAATGAACAATAAGACCACAATTCTGAATCTACTGAAGAAGTAATACATGATGTCCTCCTTCCAAAATCAGCAAGATACATCAAAATTCATCCTCCTGAGAACATCATTGGGAACATAAATGACAAAGTTATTACTAGAAGAAAAGCACAAAATATGTGTGCTTTCTCAGCATTCCTATCCCAAATTGAACCAAAAAATGCCAAAGAAGCTATTCTTGATGAAAATTGGCTTCTAGCAATGCAAAAGGAACTACAACAATTTGAAAGATGTCAAGTGTGGGAATTGGTACCTCCTCCAAAAGGTGTATCCATTATTCGAACTAAATGGGTATTCAAAAACAAGTTTGACGAGTACGAAACAATTACAAGAAACAAAGCGAGATTAGTAGCTCAAGGATACAACCAACAAGAAGGAATAGACTATGAAGAAACATTTTCCCCAGTAGCCCGCTTGGAATATATTCGTATACTATTAGCATTCGCTTGTTTCAGAAAGTTCAAGCTACACCAAATGGACGTCAAAAGCGCCATCCTCAATGGGTACATAAACGAAGAAGTATATGTAAAACAGCCACCTAGATTTGAGCATGACAAGTTCCCACATTACGTATACAAACTCAAGAAGGCACTCTATGGACTCAAACAAGCCCCAAGGGCTTGGTACGAAAGATTAAGTAAGTATCTCCTATCAAATGGATTCATTCGAGGTAAAATCGACTCCACTCTATTTATTAAACGTCAAAATAAAGATATTGTTATTGTACAAATATATGTAGACAATATAATATTTTGTGCTACTAATAATTTTCTTTGTGAGTTTTTTTCCAAATGCATGCACAAGGAGTTTGACATGAGCCTGATGGGAGAACTTAACTACTTTCTAGGCCTCTAAATTAAACAAAATCACAAAGGTATATTCATTCATCAAACCAAGTAAACAAAAGAATTACTTAAGAGATTCAGATTTGACAATTTAAACTCAAAGACCACACCAATGAGTACATCAATAAAACTCACAGCAAATGAAAAAGGTACAGATGTAGAAGTAATAAAATACAGAGGTATGATTGGATCCCTACTATATTTAACTGCTTCTAGACCTGATATAATGTACAGTGTGTGTCTATGTGCTCGGTTTCAGGCCAAACCTAAATAATCCCACTTACAGGCTGTTAAACGAATATTTAAATATTTGAGTGGTACGACCAATTTAGGATTGTTCTACCCAAAATGTGACAATTTTGATCTAATGGGTTATTCAGATGCTGACTATGTAGGTTGTCAAATAGATAGAAAAAGAACAAGCAGTGCCTGTACATTTTTGGGACAAAGTCTTGTTTCATGGCACAGCAAGAAGCAAACACCAGTCGCTCTATCCACCACTAAGGGTGAATACTTAGCCATAGGAAGTTGCTGCTCCCAAATATTGTGGATGCGTCAAACATTGTGTTACTTTGATATTATATGTGAAAATGTACCCATATACTGTGATAATACAAGCACCAAAGACATCTCTAAAAATCCAAAGACTACATTCTCGCTTTCGCAAAACGCATAAGAAGTATCGCCACCATTTTCTTAGAGACAATGTGTCCAAAGGCTTAATAAGATTGATATTCATCCCCACTGAGCATCAATTAGCAGATATCTTCACAAAACCTTTAGGGGAAGACCGGTTCTGTACCTTAAGAAGAGAACTCGGGATGTGTCTGATTTAGATACGATCTGCATGCCTTAAGGAAAGTAGACAGTCACGGCATATCTAGGTGCCATAATAACGCTCATTGTATCTGCTCAAGATCTTCATTCCCAAACACTGTGACACGTCTTTCCAAATTTTGGTAACACATAGCTTTTAAAAGAATAGACACTACTTTACTAATCCCAGCCATCTCTCTCCGTCTTCTTCATACCTCAACCCTCTCTGCATCTCTTCACATCTATCAAACCCCAACCGTGAAGATGAAAACACGATGGTCCATCCAAATACATGACGAATCAGACGACGAGATATCACTACCATCGCCACCAACTCATCCCACTACTTCTCGATGTCTGAAATGGAAGCAGCCCTCTGTCTAAACCATCTCCGGCGACTCCTCTCCGGTTGAATCTAAAGCTGGCTTACCCTCTCCTCCACTGATTGGGACGTCAACGATCACTAAACGAAAAGCCGTCAAGGAATCCCCCCTCAGTTCCCCTCAAATAACGGTAAACCCTCTCTCTGCGTCTTTGCATGATGTCCCCGATGATTACTTTAGAGGTCACAATTTTGAACATCACTTTAAGTCATCTATATGTCACAAAACCTTTGTTTATGAAAAATTAGTTGACATATTTTATTACACAAACTCCCCTCTTCAAAACCTCCTTGAGTCATGTGGCCTAGCTTCCTTAAGTGCACCTCCATCTGTGGCGTATCCAAAATTGGTTCAACAATTTTATACCAATCTAGAAAACAATGGGGACTATTATACATCTTTTGTTAAAGGCAAATCACTATTTTTCACATCTCTCTGGATCTAGGGAGCATACTTTCTATCCCATACACAGGGGATTGTCCCTTTATACTTAAGGAACCAGTTTATACCCCTATGTCCCCTATTGCCCAGCTTCGCACTGTCATGGATGACCCCACCATCTCCACAGTCACCCTTCCAAAAATTACCGAAGTTTCTCCTATTGCAATAGTCCTTCACAAACTACTAAGGTACAACCTTCTCCCTCGTCTAGGTGGTGGCGCTGACTTCACTTACCAAGATCTGATTTTGATAGCCTTGATACTGATCGGCAAACCATTCAATTTCTCTCTCATGATGCTCAAACACATGGTTAACTGTGTCAAACATTCAAAAAAGTGCTTGCCTTACAGCTGCTTCCTCACCAAAATATTTACTCACTTTCAAATTCCACTTGATAATGAGGGCTCCATCCAACTCACTGACTCCATCGACTCAAACTATCTAAAGGGTGCTCATATCACACTATTCAAAGGAAGGTTCATACGTATCATACCCGAAATTCCCAATTCTCCACACTTCACTCCTCCTACTTCACCACCCCCTTCCCCTGAGATAATCACTCTTCTTCGTACCATTGCAAACAATCAAACCATTATCACTGCCTATATCAAAGACATCCAACTTCGTCTGTCTATGCTCAAAAATGACAAACTCCCTATTTCGGAAAAATGATTTGCATGCTATGTTTCGCAATGTGGATGATGAGTTTATTGACCTCCAAGATGGATTCGAGTTACATACTTGGGCGATGGTCGAAGCCCTGCAACGCAAGATGAATCGCAACGCCTGCCAAATAAGTACCGAGCTTAAGTTTATCAGTCATCAGGTTGGGACTCTTAGACGGTTCACTGAATGCCGCATGAATGACCTGAGTGAGGAGCTGCAAGACGATCAAGTCCAGTCGCGTATCCCGGAATGGCCCCAATGCAATTGGATGGCAGAATATCAAGGCAACTTCCTGGACCTACCACTACCACCTCTTACATTCATTGTTCATCTTCCCCGCTTTGCCAACATAATGTCCCTTGAAGAGATCGAACATCGCAGGCTTCACCGGCCCTATTTCACAGCCCGCGCAGCCAATCACGTCAATCTTGCGGAGGAGGATGACTAGCTGCCCTGGCCCGTTTGGCTTTCTGCGTCTCCCTTTTTGATAGATGCCAAAGGGGGAGGAAATTATGCCTATTTTTTCTTTATGATGTTTCTCTTTATGAATATTTTTCTTGCTTCCAAAGACTATCGTTTAAATTTTTCATGCATGGTAACCTGTGTGGTTCAGACGATGGTTTATTTGTTTTTATTTGATGGATGATGGTTGGTTTAAACAGTTTACTACAATTTCTGCCTTTACTTAACATGTTGAGGACTAACCGTAAACCTGCAGGTATCCTTTAAAAACAATGCAGGTGACTCAAACTCGTGTATATGCGAGTTAATAGTTAATGGGCAAGATGCACACATTAAGGGGGAGTCAGAAAATCTCCCAAGTGCAAGGATTTAGGGGGAGCCATAATCTATTTGTTGTCATCATCAAAAATGGGGAGAATGTTGACTTATGTCACACTCCATGTTTTGATGATGACTTTATTATTTCTCTAATCATGTTATATTACATTTCAGGGAAAGACATGAAATTTCAGAAAACAACAAGGAGGAAATTACAAAGTCAAGACATCCTCAAAGAAAAGCAAATATGGGTCCTAGGAATATATGTAAGATCGTAGCATCTATTACTTTCTAAAATAAGGCTCTAGGACATGCATTTCATATACGCCCATATTCATAATTGTTGTCACATGATAAATTAACTAACACATAATATGCATGACCATTATTTGCTCAACATTTGCTAAGGAATCAAATACTGTTCGGTAGAGCAAAAAGATTGATTAAATTAAATTACCTTTAGTTATGCAAAAATCCAAGTTCATGGTTAAGGCTAGCAGGAGACATACACCATTACTGTCCCATAATTCAAGGAATTCAATTGGGCGTCATCACCGGTCTAATATATGGTAAGATCTGTGGACACCGACTAGCAAACACCTTATGGTAAGCACAAAACATGACATCATAGATCATGCACCATAAATCATGTCTAGTAAATCAAGGTCCTTAATTCTGAGAAATCAATCAAGACAATCAGCTAATCACGTACGTAATGAAACAGCTAAGATCAAGGAACATTTCTAAGAATGGTAAAAGAAATCTGTTCCGAGATAACAGTTATAATGGTCATAAAGAAAGCTGTCATATGACAAGATATAGACTAAAAGTGATGGACTACCTAATAAGCAAAAATCCCTTAGTCATCACTCTAATACACTTATATTGTTCACTCCATCATAATAAATATATATATAGGATATCTTGTTCTTTGTCACGAAATCCAGATGTCTGTCTACTTAACTTGCGTATACTGTCTCTCTCTCTCTCTCTCTCTCTCATTACCCACAAGCAACGGTACACTGGAAAAAGCCTATAAATGAACTGATCTCATACAACAAAAGAGACACGAAAAACATACACAGCACAATATAGCATACAAACTACGAAAGTGTTTTTCACTGAGACAGACATTGAGTGCATTAAGAACGGAATTGCAACTACAAAGAACGTATAGAAAACATTCTGGTAATATTCATCTTGCATATCATTTCATTTCATACTAGAGCCTTGAGTTGGTGAGTAATATATTGCTTGATCATTAGACCTCTAGTGTGTATCTTATTTTCTCTATCTCAATCAATATTACATGTAAATCTGTTTTGAATTGGTAACTTATTACAGTCAAGTTTGAGGGAAGCATAGGTGCTTAAGTGTGCATAGGTGCACAGGGAACAAAGGTGTTCAAATTGCTAGAAGTTATATTGTAATTGAAAGAGTTTAATAAAAGTGAGTCTCCAATACTAGTTGGTATTGGACGTGGATTAGGCTACTATTCTAGAGGGTAGTAGTTGAACCACGTAAAAATTCTGGTGTTTGTGTGATTGCATTCTGTGCTTGAATATCTTGTTGTTTATCCAGCAGCCTACATTCTATTCATATCAGTAAAATTGGTTAACTCAATAATATCCTGATTTGGTAATCCAGCTAGCTGCATTAAACATCCAAAGGATTTTTGATAAGAAATAAAAATTGGACATAGTTTGTGCCTACACTTATTCAACCCCCCCTTCTAAGTGTACCTATTTAAATTTCAGTAATTATTTGTTTATTACTAGTACTTATTAATTTAATCCATTTCATCATTAATTAAATTAGTACTTTCTCATCTCACCACTTTGCCACACTAGGCATAATTCCACAAGCTTAAACTAAGCTTCTCATCACTTCTTTTACATTGCTTAATTATCATATGCTTAATCAATTAAATTAATTACCACAACTCATGACAATACTATATATATTTATATTCAAATAAATATGCAAACAATCTTTATTCTCAATATTATAATTTATTAAAATTCGTGGGTATTACATCTTCCCCCCTTATAAGAATTCCATCCTCGGAATTGTATAAGGTTACACAAATAAATGGAGATAATCCCTTCACATCTTATCTTCTAATTCTCATGTGACCTCTTCGGTATCGTGGTTTCGCCAAACCACTTTTACAAAAGATATAATTTTATTCCTCAACGTTTGCTCTTTCTATCTTGTATATGAATAGGAATTTTCTCCTACGTTAAATTTTTCTCTACTTGAATAGGCTCGTAGGAGATCACGTGTCTATAGTCGAGCTTGTATGGACGTAACACTGAAATGTGAAACACGTTGTGAATGTGTTCCAATTCAGGTGGTAATGCAACTTTGTATGCCACTTCGCTCACTCAGTTCAATATTTTGAATGGTCCTATGAACCTCAGACTCAATTTCCCTTTTTTTTTGAATCTGATCTTTCCCTTCCAGGGAGACACCTTCAAAAACGCAAAACTACCGACTTCAAAGTCTCGATTCTGAGGATTTAAATCGACGTATTTCTTTTGGCGATCTTGAGATGCTACTAATCTGGCCCTTATCGTTGTTACCACATCAGCCGTTTGTTAAACTAATTCCAGTCCCAAAAGTCGTCGTTCTCCGACTTCGTCCCAACATAATGGTGTTCTACATTTTCTCGCATAAAGAGCTTCATATGGCGGCATACCAATACTCGCATGATAGCTATTATTGTAAGCGAATTCTACCAATGGTAAGTGGTCCTCCCAATTGCCCTTGAAGTCCATCACGAAAGCTTTAAAAATATTCTCCAACATTTGTATGGTTCGTTCACTCTACCCATCAGTTTGAGGGTGATATGCAGTACTTAATCTCAACTAAGTTCCCATTCGTTCCTGCCAACTTTTCCAAAATTTTGACATAAAATGTTGATCTCGATCAAAAAAAATCGACATTGGCACTCCTTGTCACGATACGATTTCCTTTACATATAAATTTGCTAACTGGTTCAAATTGAATCGGATCTTAATGGGTATAAAATGAGTTGTCTTTGTTAATCGGTCCACGATAACCCAAACGGCATCATAACCCTTTTGTGTCATCAGAAGTTCAACCACGAAGTCCATCGTAATGTGCTCCCACTTCCATTCTGGTATTTCCAGTGGTTGAAGTAGTCCACTTGGCCTCTAGTATTCTGCTTTGACTCTTTGACAAGTAAGACGTCTACTAACGCACTCTGCAACTTCTCTTTTCAAATTAGGCCACCAAAAGTGGTGGCGAAGATCCTGATACATCTTTGTGCCTCCTGGATGAACAGGATACGCCGTATTATGTGCTTTGTGAAAGATTTCCTCTCTCAGTTCGGTTATAGCTGGCACCCATACTCGACCCTCAAATCTCAATATACCATCCTTATCTACTTTGAACTTTTCTTCCTTATTTTCCTCTATTCTCTTCCTTATCTTCTCACATTCTTCATCTTTCTCTTGTGCTTCCTTTATTCTATCCAATAATGTCGGGTAAGCTCCCATCACGAATAAGTTTCCTTTCGCTTCTTTCGGTTCTTCCACCTCTATTTCTAACTTTTCCATTTCTCTTATTAATTCCTCCTGAGTTGTCAATTTGAATAATTTCTCCCTTCCTTTTCTACTCAAAGCGTCGGCAACTACGTTTGCTTTTCCCGGGTGATAAAGAATTTTGCAGTCGTAATCCTTGATTAATTCCAACCACATCTTTTGTCGCATGTTCAACTCCTTCTATATGAAGATATATTTCAAACTCTTGTG
Source organism: Panax quinquefolius (assembly GCA_020205615.1). NCBI lineage: Eukaryota > Viridiplantae > Streptophyta > Magnoliopsida > Apiales > Araliaceae > Panax > Panax quinquefolius. The sequence continues at coordinate 58,328 of JAINUW010000545.1, read as the reverse complement.
GTCCGTGTACATCTCACATTTTTCTCCATACAAATAATGCCTCCAAATCTTCAACGCAAAAACTACCGCTGCTAACTCTAAGTCATGGGTAGGGTATCTTTTTTCAAAATCCTTAAACTTTCGTGACGCATACGCAATGACCTTGCCATGCTACATTACCACATAGCCTAGTCCTCAATGTGATGCATCACTATACACCACAAATCCTCTCATATCATCTGGCAATGATAACACAAGCGCCTCACTCAACCTCCTCTTCAATTCTTGGAAACTCTCCTCGCATTTGTTCGTCCACACGAACTTAACTGTCTTCCTCGTTAGATTGGTCAGCGGAGTTAGTAACGCCCCAGAAAATCGAACCTTTGATAAATACCTTTATAATGAATTAAATAATATTATTTGTTATTATTTTGTGTTAGTAAGATGAATGTTGTTCTATAACCTAGAAACGTCGGAAAGTCGTAGTATTTTGACTACGTGAAGGAATTAAAGTGTTTGAATTTCCAAGACGAAAATAAAAGATTTCCGAGAAATTTTCTGAAAAATACTATTCATCGATTACCGCACGGGAATTATTTTTGAACTTTCGAGAAATACGTAATGATAGAATATCAACGTAAGTTGGATTATGTAATAATAATTCAAGTATGGAAAACGCAATATTTTGCATGCAGACTTAGTTCGAGAACGTTAGGAAAATCAAGTATTAAGAATCTAATGTAATGATCGTATGATATGTATGTATTGTGCAAGGTAGTCTATACGAGTATGATATGAAGTATTATATGAGTATATGGGAATGATGGTATCTCGTATAGTATGACTTAGTATACGAGTTAGAATACGAGAATTATACGTATAGTATATGTGATAAGGTTTTTTTTCAATGAAATAACATGGACTAGTAGGCTTGTGTAAACAATTGAATAGTCCAATAAACATTAAGGTGTAAGCCCAAGTAGTGGTTAATGTGAAGCCCAAAGTAAATTAATACAAGCCCAAAGCAATAAGCTAATCTAAGTGGACCTAAGCCCAATTAATGATCCAATGGGTAAAGCATGATCCATGGGGAAATCCATGAGTAAACTTGGTGACCAAGAACTTTAAGTAATGACCAAGATATTAATGTGGTGGCCAAGTAATATGAGTAGTTAGCAAGTTTACTTAAGGATTAAGTATGGAATAGTAAGGAGGTTTGTAAAGGAGATGGATGTTCTAATAACCAATATGCCCTAACTTTAGAAAGTCTAAAAATAGCAAGTTGGATTTCATTATTTAGTTGTTCAAATTATCCAACAACTTTCCTTTATAAAGCAACTTAAATGTTAGAGAGAATAAGCACTTTTAAGTCAAACTTCCATTGTTAGATTTCCAAGAAGAAGAAAGCTAGTCATCAAAGGTAAATGATCCTATGCCATTAGTCTTCTATCTCTACCATAATAGCTTGATAGAGAAGTGATGTTCATGTATATTAAGCAATCATAAGAAGTGAATAAGCAATGGACTTAAGCCGAATAAGTCATGAATAAGTAAGTTAAACCTAAATAAGTTATGAACTTATGATGAACATATATGGACTTATCATATGTTTACCTTAAGGAGATAGTATGATTGATAAGATGTAAGAATGTTGCTTAAAGGACTTAAAGCAATAATAAGTCATAAGGAATGAAATCTTGTAGTTTATAATTTGTTAAATTATGAACCTATGAGGAATAAGCCATAACCTAACTTAAAAATAAGTTATTGTAATGTGTAAGTTGAAATGTATATAGTCTGAATTGAATCCATTTGGAATGATGAATAAATCACTAGTAACGAAGTTTTGCCGGAATTCACACGATTGGACAATAATCGTCGAATTTGTGAAATTCTCGGAATGGAAGTCGAATTTTGTGTTTGAACTCCAAAACATTGGTTTTCGATGGAGACAAGTCATATTTGGCATTAAAGAGTTGCGAACTCAAAAAATGACTGAATTCTGACTTAGAACGAAGAAACGAGCGTTGAACGTTCACGAATGTTTATAGTTTTCATTAAAAATGAACTAATAGGTGAATTTTGAGTAAACGAAGTCAAATAGATAAAATTATTGAATGAACACATAGAGTATATAATTTTTGAACCGTAGGCTTTTGAACGAGCCAATTCGGACTTATAACGAAGAAGTTACGAGCTCGTAAATCTCACAAAGTCAAAAATCTGTAAAATTTTTCTGAGGTACAGAGTCCGCATCGTTGTGCGACTCAAGGCATAAAGACCGTGCACGTGACAAAGATGAGGTCGAGCATGGTACATCGCTAATCACGTAATTTTGCCGCAAAGACGACCATAACAAAGGAGACTCACACCGCAAAGACCCGAAGTCCGACCATACACATCATCTAACTCACGCCACTTGACGTGACATAGAAGAAGAAATGTCGTTGGCAGCCATGGCCACCAAATTTTTAGGGTTTAGACAATGAAGAAAGTTTATAAGTATAGCATGAATGGTAATTAATTTACAATGAACTAAGGAACTTAATGAAACATTGTTAAGACATGTTTAAACCTTAAGCATGATCACTTAAGGTTGAAGTAACTCAATTGCATATGAATGAAAGAATGACTTAACAGAAAGCCAGAACCAATAATAACAAATCTAAGTTGTAATTAGATTGAGAAGAAGGGTAAGATTTGTTAGGAATCATGTATGTTCATTCATGACCTTATGTGTATATTGTGTGGTCATCTATTGTAGAGACCTTAAAGACTGAACGTGAACGTATAATAACCATAGCAGACGCTGAAGGCAAGTATTGTAACCCTTATTTCAATTCAATCTGGACAAGCTTTGTGGTTCATGTATTCTTACGCATGAATTGTTTTATGATGAAGTCAAAGCCAATTCTTTTGGCTAGACTTATGATATGTTGGATTTCTTACAATCTATCAATGTATGGTCAATGTATACCAAGCTATATTGGTGTGGTTTTCAAACAAAGACTGAGTATGCTAAAAATGTTTTATCGTCAAATGACAGGCACATGAGGTTGCCACAACTTAAACGTACATGCATTTAATGAATGTAGTGTTGATCAATATAGAGTACTATAGGCTGATCACCTAGACGTGCTCGTAAGAAATGTCGGACTTACGGACTTAGTGTCGGGATGTCCTTTTCAAATAAAGTATGAAATGCTCAAGGTCTTGGACCGGAATTGATGTTTTACTAAATATTGTTATTGTAAAACGTTTTAAATAAAAGAGAAGTGCTATTTTGAATTATCGATAGTACTTCATAACTATTGTTCAATTATTGAAGATATATGTTTTATATGATTCAAGCATATTGTTAAATAAAATTGTTGTACTTGCTGAGCTAGTCATGCTCACTCTTGCTTGAACCATATAAATGCAAATAAGATCGAAACGAATCTGAAGGATCCAAATTCTAAGGATAAAGGAAAAGGCTAAGACGAACCCAGTTGAGAATACTTATATAATAGTATAGGTTTAATGTTGTATTATATTAATAATATGACAAGAACAAATGTAATGGTTATAAAGAACCTGGGGAATGTTAATATTATTCTGAATATATAGAAGACATATTCGTTCTTTTGAGGCTTTTTAATTGAATGTATGTGTGAGTGGTAGTACCGTGTATCACCATCTCTCGGGTTGGAAGATACCCAAATTTGGGGGCGTCACAGGTTGGTATCAAAGCATTAGGTTATAAAACTTAAGGGGGGGGGGGGAAATAAAACCTTAAGTTATAACCTTAAGAGAAGTCAAAGAAGTAAAAGAAGAAAATAACCTTATAAAAATGCATTATGAATATGTTATGTGTTTTTATTATTCTACTGACGTGTACTAATCAACTTAATTATGTTGTGTAGATGTCAGGTGGAAATGGAATGCATTTAGATGTACAGGCAGTTAGTGAGGAATCGGTTAACCAAATAGAGATTATACCGAACCCAATAGCAGAAGAGCCAGAGATAGTAGTGATTGAGTCTGGAGACTCAGAGGACCCCGATCTCATGTCATTATTTGATGGAATGATGGAAGAGGAGGTGGAGGTAGTGTCCTTCAATCCAGTAGCAATAGCAGCAGAGATGGCTCCGGGGGAGTCAATTATATCATTATTTATATCAGTATTGGATAGAAACATCCATTACTGTCAGGAGGTGAGGAGCTAAAAGTAGAGCTCCATGCTGTCTTGGAGTATAAGACAGATGTAGAGTCAATGTGGGAACATGAACGCGATTAAAGAATTTTAGCCAAGGACAAGGTCCATGAGCTGAAACAAGAGGTCATTGAGCTCAGGGGGGAGCTAAAGACCAAAAAGCAGAAGATAGGGAGAATGTCTTATATTCATAGGAGTTCTCATCAAGATTTCCAGCAGCAGGTAGCTGGCTATCCCATAGAGGCAGGGCAAACGCGGCACATGATCAGTCAGGATGTTTTTGTTGGTCTGGCCACAGCAGATTTTAATAATGCCTTAAGGAAGATGTAACCTAGTAATAGCTATAGTAGTTTTAGATATGTAAATATTGTGTATCTAGTAGTGACGTAAAACCCTCTTTTGTGTATCAAAGGATAGTCTTTTGTAAATCCCAAATTTTGGAAAGTAATTGCGGGATGGTAATGTACTTAGCTTTGGCTGTGTAATGAAACGATGTAGTATTATACTACAATGAATGAATTAATATAAGCCTTTTTACGGAACATATTGAGTAATGGATGTTGAAGTTATTGTTTAATTACGAATAATAACTAACTAATAAGAAAGGAATAATGACACAATGTGTTGTTTATTGTAACAGCAAAATGCCGCCAAGGAGAGGACAACGAAACCAAGGCGCTAATGTAAATCAACCGGAGGGAGGTCTGTTTAACCCCATACAGGAGTTTGTTAATCTTTTAACAGCCGCGTTTAATAGAAATGGGGCTAATATCCCCGTAAATCCGGGAGTAGCACGAGCTACTACCTTCAAGGATTTTAAAAGTGTCAGTTCGCCGGAGTTCAAAGGAACTACGGACCCTATCGAAGCCCAAACGTGGGTGAAAGAAATCGAGAAGGCATTTGTGATAAAAAATGTCGACGAGGCCCAGAAGGTTGCTTTTGCAACCTACATGATGAGGGAGAGGCCAACTTTTGGTGGGAGGCCAAATCAAAGCTAGGGCGGGATATTAGAATCTAACGTGGGTGAGGTTCAAGGAGATATTCTTCGAGAACTACTTTCCCACGAGCATACAAGGAAGGATGGAGATGCGATTTCTCAATTTAAAATAAGGGGACATGATGGTTCCCCAATACGTCGCCAAGTTTAATGAACTGGCGAGGTTTGCTCCACACTAAGTGGATACCGAGGTTAGAAAGGCGCGACGGTTCGAGCAGGGCTTGAAACCCTGGCTCTATAACCGTATATTTGTGTTCCAGAGTACTACATTTGGGACTATTTTAGAGAAGGCGATAATCACCGAAGGTGGTAGCGAGACTCTAAGCCAGTACCACAAAGATAAGAAGAATAAGGGGAAGGTTGTTGGGGGAGTAAAGATAGAAGGAGCCAGTGGGAGTGGCGAGGGACAGAAGAGGAAAGTGTTTAACTCTGGGAATACCGGAGTGAAGCAAGGAAATCCAAAGAGGAGAATAGAGGCCTACAAAACCTGTGGGAAGACTCATCTAGGAGTCTATCTCAAGGGAAAGGCCATATGCTACAATTGTGGACAGGAGGGGCATATATCGCCTAACTGTCCAAGTCTGAAGAAAAACCACGGATGCTTTGTGTGTGGGTCAACTGACCACATGGAAAAGAATTGCCCAAAGAAGGGGACGGATGGGAATCGGGGCACTAATAGCGGTAAGTTAGCTATTAGTGGTCCAAAGTCACCGGTTAGTAGGTAGATGGGTCGTACCTTTAACATGACAATCCAAGATACGGTTGCATCAGGGGACGTAGTCGCAGGTATTATTCCGATCAACGACATAAATGCTTACGTGCTGTTTGATTTGGGTGCTACTTGTTCGTTTATAGCATGTGATTTTGCTAGAAAATTAGGATTACTTCCCAAAAAGCTGCCTATACCTTTAAATATTAAGGTAGCAAACGAAGAAATAATTTTTGTTGAAGATATTCATAAGAGTTGTTGTGTAGATATACGGGGTTGTAAATTATCGGTAGATTTGCTACCGATAAAGTTAGGAGAATTCGATGTAATTCTCGGAATGGATTGGTTGGTTAACCATGGGGCAATTATAGATTGTCAGAAGAAATGTGTGAATATTAGAACATTAAGATAACCTCAAGTAGTATTTTATGGGAATAGATCGCCGGGACGTTCATGTTGTCTAAACATGACACAAACTAAGAAATTATTAAGGAAGGGATGTGTAGGTTATCTGTGTCATGTTGTTAATACCCAGAGAGTGGTAGCAACCATGGAACAAATACCTATAGTTAGAGAATTCGTGGATGTATTTTCGTGTGAACTATCGGGTCTTCCACCAGATAGAGAGATTGAGTTTGTAATAGACATTATGTCAAGAGCGGCAACAATTTCCAGGGCACCGTATCGTATGGCGCCAATGGAGATGAAGGAGTTAATGGTACAGTTGCAAGAACTGTTGGACAGGAAGTACATTCAACAAAGTGTTTCGCCGTGGGGAGCACCGGTACTGTTTGTCAAGAAGAAGGACGGATCGTTGAGACTTTGTATCGACTACAGAGAGTTGAACAAGTTGACAATAAAGAATAAATACCCATTGCCCAGGATCGATGATCTCTTTGATCAGTTGAAAGGGGCGAAGTATTTTTCTAAAATAGATTTAAGAATGAGGAATCACCAGTTGAAGGTTAGGAAGGAGGATGTACCAAAGACAGCATTTAGGACTCGTTATGGTCATTACGAGTTTCTGGTGATGTCATTTGGGTGAACTAATGCACCAGCTGCATTTATGGATATGATGAATAGAGTGTTCAAACAATATTTGGACAAGTTCATCGTGGTGTTTATCGATGATATTCTAGTATATTCTAAGACGCCAGAAGATCATGCTAAATACCTAAGAATAGTGTTGGAGACACTGAGGAAGGAGAAGTTGTATGCGAAGTTCACTAAGTGTGAATTTTGGTTGGAAAAGATACAGTTTTTAGGTCATGTCATTGACCATGAGGGGATTTCAGTAGATCCAGTGAAGGTGGAAGCCGTGATGAATTGGGAACAACCAAAAACGGCGACTGAGGTGCAGAGTTTCCTAGGGTTAGTGGGTTACTATCGGAGATTCATCCAGGATTTTTTGAAGATAGCTATTCCATTGACTAACTTGACAAGGAAGACGGTGAAATACGTATGGAATGATAATGCGAGGACAGTTTTCAAGAACTGAAGAAGAGGTTGAGTGAAGCACCTATTTTGTCATTACCCGATGACACAGGAAGTTTTGTAGTTTATAGCGATGCTTCGCATAGAGGACTTGGTTGTGTGCTCATGTAGCATGGCAAGCTTATTGCGTATGCATCAAGGCAGTTGAAGGATTATGAGAAAGTTTACCCTACTCATGATCTGGAACTGGCCACAGTAGTTTTTGCCTTAAAGATATGGAGACATTATCTTTACGCAGAGAAATATGAGATATACACGGACCATAAGAGTCTAAAATATATCTTCACACAGAAGGAGTTGAATATGAGACAAAGGAGATGGCTAGAGTTGATAAAGGATTATGACTGTGAAATCCTGTATCACCCTAGAAAAGTCAATGTAGTTATCGATGCCTTAAGTAGGAAGGGTCGGGAGAAGTTATCTATGTTAACGGCTCAAACTGAGTTAATAACAGAGATGGCTAGGATGGAATTAGAAGTAAAGTTGCCAAGAGAATCGAAACAGATATTGTTTGCGATAGAGATATAATCTACCATCGTAGAAAGGGTCAAGGAGGTGCAGCTCAAAACTGATGAGTGTGATCGGGTAAAGGAGCGGCTAACCAATGAAAAAGATACTAAGTACAGTCTTGATAATGAGGGATTATTAAGATTTAAAGAAAGAATTTGGGTTCTGAATGAGACCGAATTAAAGGAGCAGGTATTACAAGAGGCTCATAGTTCGAGGTTATCGATTCATCCTGGGAGTACTAAGATGTATCAAGACCTTGACAGAGTTTTTGGTTGCCGAACATGAAGAGAGAAATAACCGAGTATGCGAGTAGATGCTTGACTTGTCAGAAAGTTAAGGCCGAACATCAACAACCAAGTGGCTTGTTACAGTTATTGGAAATTCTGGAGTGGAAGTGGGAGAATATCACGATGGATTTTGTGGTAGGACTTCTGACTACAACGAAAGGGTATGATGCGATTTGGGTAATAGTGGATCGATTGACGAAGTCGGCTCACTTTTTACCAATTAGGGTCAAGTATAACTTAGATCAGTTAGCTAAACTTTATGTTAAGAAAATAATTTCCAGACATTGAGTACCAGTTTCGATTGTGTCAGATCGTGATCCATGATTCACATCGAATTTTTGGAGGAGTTTGCATGAGCAATTGGGAACGCAGTTGAAGCTGAGTACGGCGTATCATCCACAAACTGATAGACAGAGCGAGAGAAAAATTCAGACATTAGAAGATATGTTGAGATCTTGCGTTATGGATTTCAAGGGTAGTTGGGATGATCATCTACCATTAGTAGAGTTTGCGTATAACAATAGTTATCATGCAAGCATAGGTATGCCGCCTTACGAAGCTTTGTATGGAAGAAAGTGCTGAACACCATTGTATTGGGATGAAGTGGGAGAACGTCGAATGCTAGGACCAGATTTGGTGTAGCAAATAGCGTTTATAGTGAAGTTAATACGAATGCGTCTAATAGCAGCTCAAGACAGATAGAAGAAATTTATAGACTCGCATCGAGAAAATAGAGATTTTGAAGTAGGTTCTTATGTATTTCTAAAGGTATCTCCCTGGAAAGGAAAGATACGCTTTGGAAAGAAGGGAAAGTTAAGTCCAAGGTTTATAAGACCTTTTGAAGTGTTAAAATAGGTAGGTGAGGTAGCTTATATGGTAGCGTTACCTCCAGACCTAGAACGACTACATAACGTGTTTCACGTATCAGTATTGCATCCTTATAAGCTGGATTATAAGCACGTAATAGAGTATGAGCCTATTCATATTGAGAAAGACTTAACATACAAAGAGATGTTGATTCAAATCATCGATAGAAAAGAACAAGTTCTGCGGAACAAAGTCATACCTTCCGTTAAGGAGTTATGGAAGAACCACAATGTAGAAGAAGCAACGTGGGAACTTGAATAAAAGTTGAAAAAGAATTAGCCTCACTTGTTTGTGTAATTTTTTTTTATATAGCGAGATTCTGGGGATAGAATCCTTATAAGGGGGAGAGAGTCTAACGACCCAGAAAATCGAACCTTTTGTAAATACCTTTATAATAAATAAAATAATATTATTTGTTAATATTATGTGTTAGTAAGATGAATGTTATTCTATAACCTAGAAACGTCGGAAAGTCGTAGAATTTTGACTACGTGAAGGAATTAAAGTGTTTGAATTTCCAAGACAAAAATAAAAGATTTCCAAGAAATTTTCTGAAAAACACTATTCATTGATTTTCGCTCGGGAATTATTTTTGAACTTCCAAAAAATACATAATGATAGAATATCAACGTAAGTTGGATTATGTAATAATAATTCAAGTATGGAAAACGTAATATTTTGCATGTGGACTTAGTTCGAGAACGTTAGGAAAATCAAGTATTAAGAATCTAATGTAATGATCATATGATATGTATGTATTGTGCAAGGTAGTGTATACGAGTATGATACGAAGTATTATACAAGTATATGGGAATGATGGTATCTCGTATATTATGACTTAGTATACGAGTTAGAATACGAGAATTATACGTATAGTATATGTGATAAGGTTTTTTTTTAATGAAATAACATGGACTAGTAGGATTGTGTAAACAATTGAATAGTCCAATAAACATTAAGGTGTAAGCCCAAGTAGTGGTTAATGTGAAGCCTAAAGTAAATTAATACAAGCCCAAAGGAATAAGCTAATCTAAGTGGACCTAAGCCCAATTAATAATCTAATGTGTAAAGCATGATCCATGGGGCAATCCATGGGTGAACATGATGACCAAGAACTTTAAGTAATGACTAAGATATTAATGTGGTGGCCAAGTAATATGAGTGGTTAGCAAGTTTACTTAAGGATTAAGTATGTAATAGTAAGGAGGTTTGTAAAGGAGGTGGATGTTCTAATGACCAATATGCCCTAACTTTAGAAAGTCTAAAAATAGCAAGTTGGATTTCATTATTTGGTTGTTCAAATTATCCAACAACTTTCCTTTATAAAGAAACTTAAGTGTTAGAGAGAATAAGCACTTTTAAGTCAAACTTCCATTGTTAGATTTCCAAGAAGAAGAAAGCTAGTCATCAAAGGTAAATGATCCTATGCCATTAGTCTTCTATCTCTACCATAATAGCTTGATAGAGAAGTGATGGTCATGTATGCTAAGCAACCATAAAAAGTGAATAAGCAATGGACTTAAGCCGAATAAGTCATGAATAAGTAAGTTAAACCTAAATAAGTTATGAACTTATGATGAACATATATGAACTTGTCATATGTTTACCTTAAGGAGATAGTATGATTGATAAGATGTAAGAATGTTGCTTAAAGGACTTAAACCAATAATAAGTCATAAGGAATGAAATTTTGTAGTTTATAATTTGTTAAGTTATGAACCTATGAGGAATAAGCCATAACCTAACTTAAAAATAAGTTATTGTAATGTGTAAGTTGAAATGTCTATAGTATGAATTGAATCCATTTGGAATGATGAATAAATCACTAGTAACGAAGTTTTACCGGAATTCACACGATTAGACGATAATCGTCGAATTCGTGAAATTCTCGAAATGGAAGTTGAATTTTGTGTTTGAACTCGAAAACATTGGTTTTCGATGGAGACAAGTCATATTTCGCATTATAGAGTTGCGGACTTGAAAATGACTGAATTCCAACTTAGAACGAAGAAACGAGCGTTAAACGTTCACGAACGTTTATCGTTTTCATTAAAAATGAACCAATAGGTGAATTTTGAGTAAACAAAGTCAAATAGATAAAATTCTTGAATGAACACGTATAGTATATAATTTGTGAACCGTAGGCTTTTGAACGAGACAATTCAGACTTATAACGAAGAAGTTACGAGCCCGGAAATTTCACAAAATCAAAAATCTGTCAAATTTTTCTGAGGTATAGAGTCCACGTAGTTGCGCAACTCAAGGCATAAAGGCCCGCACTGCAGCGCAAGGCCAAAGCATGGTACTATTCTAGTGGGTGCCACAACGTAATATATAACAAAGGAGACTCGCATGCTGTCAAGTAGTTCTCTTTAGCCATACACTGCTAACTAACTCACATCGCATGTGACACGAGAAGAAAATAGTCAGCCAGCCATGACATGACCTTAGGGTTTAGACAATGAAGAAAGTTTATAAGTATAACATGAATGGTAATTGATTTATAGTGAACTAAGAACTTAATGAAACATTGTTAAGACATGTTTAAACCTTAAGTATGATCACTTAGAGTTGAAGTAACTCAATTGCATATGAATGAAAGAATGACTTAATAGAAAGCCGGAACCAATAATAACAAATCTAAGTCGTAATTAGATTGAGAAGAAGGGTAAGATTTGTTAGGAATCATGTATGTACATTCATGACCTAATGTGTATGTTGTGTGGTCATCTATTGTAGAGACCTTAAAGACTTAACGTGAACATATAATAACCGTAGCAGACGCTGAAGGCAAGTATTCTTACCCTTGTTTCAGTTCAATATGGACAAGCTTTTTGGTTCATGTATTCTTACGCATGAATTGTTTTATGATGAAGTTAAAGCCAATTCTTTCCACTAGACTTATGATATGTTGGATTTCTTACAATCTATTAATGTATGGTCAATGTATTACCAAGATATATTGGTGTGGTTTTCAAACGAAGACTGAGTAAACGACAGGCACGTGAGGTTTCCACAACTTAAACGTACATACGTTTAATGAATGTAGTGTTGATCAATATAGAGTACTATAGGCTGATCACCTAGACGTGCTCGTAAGAAATGTCGAACTTACGGACTTAGTGTCGGGATGTCCTTTTTAAATAAAGTATGAAATGCTCAAGGTCTTGGACCGAAATTGATGTCTTACTGAATATTGTTATTGTAAAACATTTTAAAGAAAAGAGAAGTGCTATTTTGAATTATCGATAGTACTTCATAACTATTGTTCAGTTATTGAAGATATATATTTTATATGATTCAAGCATATTGTTAAATAGAATTGTTGTACTTGCTGAGCTAGTCATGCTCACTCTTGCTTGAACCATATAAACGCATCTAAGATCTAACGGATCAAAGGCTTCAGCAAGGATAAGGGTAAGGCAAAGACAATCCCGTAGAATACTTATGTAATAGTATATGTTTAATGTTGTATTATATTGATAATATGACAAGAGCTAATGTAATTGTTATAAAGAACCTGGGGAATGTTAATACTATTCTGAATATATAGAAGACATGTTTGTTCTTTTGAGGCTTTTCAATTGAATATATGTGTGAATGGTAGTGCACCGTAGCACCATCTCGTCGGTTGGAAGATACCCAGATTTGGGGCGTCATATCACGTTTCCTAAAAATTGAACCTTCTCCATCCAAAATTCACATTTGGAAAATTTAGCGTACATCTTTTCCCTTCTCAATGCTTCCAATACCATATGCAGGTGTTCGGCGTGCTCTTCCTTAGTCTTTAAATAAATCAAAATGTCATCGATAAATACTACTACGAACTTATCTAAGTATGGCTTGAAAACTTGGTTCATCAAGTCCATGAATGCTGCTGGAGCATTAGTTAACCTAGATGACATCACTAGAAATTTGTAATGTCTGTAATGAGTTCAGAACGTCGTCTTTGGTATGTCCTCCTCTCGCACTATCAACTGATGATAACTCGTTCGTAAGTCTATCTTGGAAAAACACTTTGCTCCCTTCAATTAGTCGAAAAGGTTGTCTATTTTTGGCAACGGATATCTATTCTTAATCGTCACTTGGTTCAATTCCCGATAGTCGATACAGAGCCTCATCGATCCATCTTTTTTCTATACAAATAACACTGGTGCTCCCCAAGGAGACACACTTAGCCGAATGTAACCCTTATCTAGCAACTCTTGCAATTGTATCATTAATTCTTTCATTTCTACTGGCGCCATACGATATTGGGCTTTCGAAATTGATGCGGTTCCCAGTGCTAAGTCTATTATGAATTCGATTTCTCTGTCTGGCGGAAGACCAGGAAGATCGTCTGGAAACACGTCTTGGAAATCTCTTACAACTGATATTTTTTCATTTCTACTCCCTTTTTCTGGGTATCCACTATATAAGCTAAATAACCTACACATCCTTTCTTTAAAAACTTCTTGGCCTGCATCATCGTAAGTTAACATGATTGCTTGAGCGATGAGCTACCATAAAACACTACCTTAGACCGATTTGAGGTTTGAAGATTCACACTCTTCTCTTTATAATCAATTATCGCAATGTGGCTGGATAACCAATCCATTCCTAATATCACATCAAATTCTCCCAGTTTAATTAGAATTAAGTCTACTTTTAGTGTGTGACCTCTAATGTTTGCACAACAGTTTCGGTAAATAAACTCTACATAAATTACTTCTTTATTCGCAGTCTCTATGTTCAACGAATTTTCTAAGCGTTCAGGGGATAGGTTTAATCGATTAGCGAATTCTTCAGACACAAAGGAACAGGTAGCACCCGAATCAAATAATTCATAGGCATTTATATTATTGAATAGAAGAATACCTGACACCATGTCCTTTGCAGCCACTACGTCTTGGACAGTCATGTTAAAGGTTCGAGCAGTTGGTCGGTTAGATTACGTTGGTCCGCCGATCATCATCTTGTTGCCCCTTCCCTGTTGGCCGCTTCCTCCGTTGCTCCCCTTCTTTGGGCAATCCTTGATTTGATGCTCAGTTGAGCCACACACGAAACATCCCTTGATCTTTTTTGGCTTTGGACAGTTGGGTGAAATGTGTCCTTCCTGGCCGCAGTTATAGCAGACGCTTTGTCCCTTCCAGCACTCCCCTTGATGGTTCTTCCCACATTTTGAGCAAGCTTCACTTCTTTTCTTAAACCCTCCTTGATAACTTTCTAACTGGCTGATGCTTCGATTGTTGGCTTTGTTGTTGTTGTTGTTACGATTGTCCCATTTCCTCTTTCCTAGATGACTTCCACCACTGCTACTCCCTCCACGTGTTTCTCCCCCAATAATCTTGTTCTTCTTCTCCTTGTTGTATTGGCTCAATGCCTCGCTACCTCGCTCAGCAATTATTGTCTTCTCCAATAATGTGGCGAACGAGTCGATTTGAAGAACCGACACCTTGTTGAACAACCAAGGTTTTAGTCCAAGTTTGAAGCGTCGAGCATTCCTTTCTTCGGTGTCTACTTGATATGTTGCAAATCGTTCGAGTTCATTGAACTTGGCGCGTACTGCGCCACCGTCATCTCCCCTTGTTTCAGTTCTAGAAACTTTACCTCCATCCTATTCTTCATGCTCTTCAGGAAGTAATTCTCAAAGAATAAAGTCTTAAACCTTTACCAGGTTACAGTCCCTTCTCCCGCCCTTTGTTGATTTGCTTCCCACCAATAGTTTGCTTCATCCCTCATCATATATGTAGCGAACACGATTTTCTGGTCTTCACCCACACGAGCAATGGCGAAGGCTTTCTCCATTTCCTTGATCCACGTTTACGCCATGATAGGATCGGTAGTACCCACGAATTGCGAAGGTCCTACACTCTTAATCTCCTTGAAGTTTGTGACCGGAGCTACTTGGGGAATGGGTGGTACTGGTTCGTTTCTTCCCCTAAGAGCTTCCCCTAACAAATCTACAAGCCTCTGAATGGGATCTACTTGTCCTCTCTCATCATTAACCGATTCTTCCAGTGTAGTTAATCTACGTCTAGGCGGCATTTTTTTGAATCACAAAACTTCCATTTTTATTATCTAATTATATTACTTAAACAATTATCCATAAAAAGGAATAAGATTTCATAAAACATAAGATCATTTATATTCATATGTCAAATTGTTACATTATATGATTATCTCTAGCATACTTCTATAAATGACACAACATATCCCCTAATATCACAAAAGATGGGGACAACCATTAACATACTACCCCTCTAATATAATTCAAAAGTTTGGGGTTTACAACTATCTCACATCTAACACAAAAGACTGAGATTACAACAACAAAATATACATCACATAATAAAATACTACAACTACTAACTTCTAATGCCTAGACTTAATCTATCATTCTGCACTCCACAGGGCTCTGGTACTCCCTCTGAGTAATGTGCACCACCATATCTCTATTTATGGTGTGTCGAGTCTGTCCCTACTATGTCGGGTAGTGATTTAACCTATCAATCAATCTTTCCATGGTCGTGCGCACAGCATAGCCCATCTGGTTCATCTTCCTCTTCTTACATCTCACTTCGTCCTCCAAATCACTAGCCCTATCATTGGCTTCTTCCCATTTTTCCTCAAAATGGATCCTATCCATCACCTCCATCTCTAAATGAGTTCGGAGAGCTTCCTTCTCCGACCTCTCGCTCATCAGTCTCTGTTCCATTTCTTCTAACTTCCCTGCCAGCTCTACATTCCTAGCCACTGCCATATGAAACAAAGTTCCCATCTGGATCCCTGCCTCCTTGCGGTGAGCAATCTCCACCTCCAACTCTTGCATCACTAACTTTCTCTGGTGGTCCTTGTCTCTCAGTTTTTGGAACTCGGACTCCCTCTCTCTAGCCTCAGCCTCTAACTCCTCCACTCTACATCCCAACTCTAGGATCCGCTCTTCATACACTCCCAACATCCAATCCTTAAAAGTAGTCTCGTCAGAGTCCTCCATAGGCTCATCCCCCATAGGCTCCTCCTCCATAGGCTCCTCCGGATCAGACTCCTCGGGTAGGGGCTCCATCTCTTCCTCCTCATCATTATCATTGATAGGGGCCACTGCTGATATGGGCTCTGCTCTCAATTGTGCCTCAAATACCACATGTATGTCACGCGGCTCCTCTTATACTACTCGGCTAGGTACTCCCATGTCAGTCATCCTACAATCACCAACATAAGACAAAACAAACAACAACTCCATTAGAATGTTAAATAACATAAGTTCATTGTATAGAATGAAGTTATATTCTATAACACACTAAGTCTCTCTCTATGAAAACTCTATATGAGTTTCATCCCTCTCTATCTTCTAAGTTCTCCTACGTTATAATCTAAGGACTCTCGCTCCTAAGGTTTATAACTATGGATATGATACCAACCTGTGTTGCCCCCAAATTCAGACACTCATATCTCAAATTTGGTTTGTTATGTGCTAATTCTAATATCATACCAAAATCAATAACAACAGAAATAATAGAATAATTTACATTGATATAATATAAATATTCGCGTCCCAAGATACCGTAACCATTACTATAACAAACCAGTGATAACACTTAAACATAATTTAATCATCCTTAATACATCATTATAATAATTATTATTATTATAATACTTTTACACTTAAAGGACTAAGCTATTATGTAGCCTTTCCCTTTCCTTTGTCCTTCCCTGAGGTACCTCCTTGCTCTGCCTTAACTGTAATGTTTTAGGGAAGCAAGAATGAGAAACAATGTTGGTTTGTTAATATTCTAAACCTTTGTGTTTTGATGATGACTTGATTACGTGGACTAATTTGTTTATTGTGAAATTTCAGGAAGTTGATGAAAGGGTTATTGTCAAAGACTTTGAAGATTTGAGTCTTAAGAAAAATATGTAAGGTCATTGCAAATACTTAATTTTTCAATACAAGGCTCTAGGACATGATATTTGTGCATTAAAATATGATTAAATATTTTGTGCATGTCTAAGAAATTTATAACTGTTATGCATGCGTAAAAGTATTGTCTGAATTAATTAAATTTTTCACATGTTCTGATGTTATAATATCTGTGTAACACGTGTGAAATAATTTATATGTTGGAAACTTAAAAGTTTTTGGAGTGTGTTGGCAGAGATATGATTACTTTCAAAATAGTGGGTTACATGTATATATCTTGGAAATATAAAGATAATCATTATCTTGAATAGTTGGTTCATATTACACTCCTATATTTATGCTATGATATTCCTTGTTTTGGATTATATAAGTGGCGGTAGTTTTTATGAATCATAATTGCTACAGGTATTGAAAAGTCTAATCTTTTTTGACTTGGTCTTTTTCTAGATTATGTTTGATAGAGTCCAACATCTATTTAACATCCGAAGGTTATTGGATTTGTTATGTTGGTTTTCAATAGAATATCTTTGGAACGCTGCATTTTTATTTACAATGTATACATTTATGAAGCAACGGTAATATATTGTTTGAGCTATAACAGAACTGAGATACCTGTGAAAGAGTTACAACACTTACAACACTAGAATTAATTTTTGCACTTATATACTTGAAAAGATATTTTATCTTTGGTGCAAAATCTTCTGAGCTGCTGTGCAAATCATATTTATATTATTTTCAGCAAATTCCGTGGGCATAAATTTGGTGATATCTTCTTCTTATATTACTTGATCATTGCATTCATTAGTTGAGTCTTGTATTGTTAAATTGCTTATTTGCTTTGATCATTAGACCTCTATAATTGTAATTTTATATTTTTAGACTAAGTGTTGTCTATAGGAATTTAATCCAGGTGGATTAAGGTTTGTTTACAAACAGGTTCAAGGAAGCATAGGTGCTTAAGGGGTGCATTGGTGCACAAGGAGCAAGAGTGCTTAAGTGAATTATTGTAATTCAATTTGATAGAATCTGTTTTGTAACAAGGGTCAATTTTAAAGAAATAAAAGTGAGTCTCCAATACTAGTTGGTATTGGACGTGGACTAGGCTATTATTATAAAGGGTAATAGCTGAACCACGTAAAAAGTCTTGGTGTTATTTTTATTGATTACTTTACTTTAATATCTCTCAAGATAGTTAATTTTCTTAATAATTAAAATTTAAACATTTGCTTCACCTTGAGATATTTTGTTAACACCAAGTATTCTATTTGACTTATAAATTCACCAAGATATTTTCTAAACAAAAATTTAATTCGGTAGACCATATTCATACAGCAAGTTACATTCATTAATATAGTAGACTATATTCAATAGTTTGGTTTAAATTTTAAAAAATGGTCATAGTTTGCTCCCACACTTATTCAACCCCCCCCCCCCCCTCTAAGTGTGACTTATCTGAATTTCATTTTGTATCAGAGCTTGGCTCTACTTACTTGGTCTTAAAGGTGACTTGTAGGGAAAGATTCTGACATGGCACAGTTCGAGAAACAACAATCAAGAAGGTCAATCAACCAATAGACCTTCTTTGCTGTATAGAACCGAAAATTACAACTTCTGGAAATTCTGAATGAGGATCTACCTTAAAAAAGATCCTTGGGAATGGTGGATTGTGGAGAACGGACCAGTTATTCTAAGAAAAGATGACGGCACTCCAAAGACTTTGCTAGAGGTGGACTCAACAGAGACTTTCATGGTTTCATATGATTCAAGGGCTATGAACACATTACTTAGCGGCATAGTACAATCCAAGATTGACAAAGTTTCCTCATGCAACACAACTAAGGAAATTTGGGACACTCTAGTAGTGAGCCATGAAGGAACTTCCAAGGTTCGAGAAGTGAAACTAAGCATGCTCATGCACGATTATGAAATATTCAAACTCGAGAAAGATGAAACTGTGAAGATGGCTCAAGCAAGGTTCCTTGTTCTTCTGAACTCCTTAAAGCTACTAGACAAATCCATTCCACAAAGTGAGATTAACCGTAAGTTACTTCGGGCTATGCCCAAGAGGTTTGCATCTAAAATTACTACCCTTCAAGATTCATCTACTATATCTACTATGGATACACTAACTCTTTTTGGTGAACTTGAGGAATATGAACATCAATTAAAGAGGTATGATGATGAGGAAGAAACACCTTGAAGAAAGGTTTTAGCCCTTAATGTAGGAAATGAAGAAGAGTTTGATGATGATTCAGATGAAGAGATAGCCATGATGTTAAGAAGACTCAAAGGACTTCTACAAAAGAAGAATAAACGAAAGAATATCTTCAACTCGAATAAAGCCAAAGGAAAGCAAACCGAGGAGACGTGTTTTAAATGTGGACGTCCAGGGCACTTCAAGAAGGACTGTTTTCAACTAAAGAACAAAGGAAAAACAGGCTTCAAGGATAATAAGAGAAACAAGGCACTGGTCACTTGGAGTGATGAAGAAGAATCTGAAATTGAGGTCGACGCCAAGGATGATATAGCTCAAGTATGCTTCATGGGAATAGAAGGTGAATCAAACAAGGTATCTAATTTTGAGTTTAATTCCTTGAAACAAGAAAATGATAAATTAAAACAAAATAATGCATATTTGAAAGACTTGGTAAATACATTAATGGGTGAAATAGACTGTTTAATAGATGAAAAGAAAGATATTGAAAAGGAATCTACATGTAAAGAAGAAAAGGTTTTGATTGCTAAAATTGATTATTTAGATAATTATAACAAAATACTTTTCAATAAGGTAAATTTTTTCAATAATGAAATCCAAAAATTGACTAATGAACTGAAAATGAGAGATGTGTGTATTGATGCATTTAGTGATAAATCACCTGTTAAAACCTCTCCTAATAACAAACTTCAAAAAGAAATAGATTCACTAAAATCATCTCTTGCTAAATTCGTTCAAGGTGAAGAAAATTTAAATGTCATATTGGGTAAACAAAGACTGAGTTTTGAAAGACAAGGAATTGGTTATAATTCTATGCATAAAAAGGGTAATATAAAAATGCTAAAATCAAAATCACGTTTTAGATTAAATTATTGTTCACCCTTCACAACGTGTAGAAATTGTGGCATTAAAGGTCATTTGGACATAAACTGCTTTAAGAAAAACAAGATTAAAAAGGTATGGGTTAAAAAGGATGATTTACCTGCAACTAACATAAAAGGACCCAAAAAGATGTGGGTACCAAAAGGATGAATTATTTTTTCATGACAGGTATATCTCAAGGCAAGGGTTCCATCTCAAAAATGGATTCTTGATAGTGGATGCTCACGTCACATGACTGGTGACAAAACAAAGTTTGTGGAACTAAAAATCAAGAATAAAAATGGTACAGTTACATTTGGAGATAATCAAACCTGCGAGATAATCAAAAAAGGTAAAATAGGAAATGGTAAGGTAAATATTGATAATGTACACCTTGTTAATGGACTTGAATTTTATCTTATTAGTATCAGTCAATTAATGGATAATGGTCACCAAGTTAGTTTTGATAAAGAAAAATGCACTATTTCTCATGGTACTAACAATGTTACTCTAGTTGCACAAAGAGGAGGAAATATATATACTATTAATTTTGAGCAACATGATGAAGAATTATATCTCGCATCTGTACAAGATGAGGCTAATTTGTGGCACAAGAGGATGGGACATGTTCACATGGATTTAATCAAGAAATTATCCTCAAAGAATCTTGTCAAAGGGTTGCCGAAAATAAAGTATGAAAAGAAGGGAATTTGTGTTCCTTGTCAACTCGGGAAACAAGTAAGAACATCATTTACGACAAAGAACATGGTATCAACTTCTTCTCCTTTACATCTACTTCATCTTGATTTATTTGGACCAGAAAGATATCCTAGTATAAATGGTAAGTTTTATGCATTTGTAATAGTCGATGATTTTTCTAGATATACATGGGTATTATTTTTGAGAACTAAAGATGAAGCATTTAAGGAATTTGAGAAATTAATAAGAAACTTAGAAACAAAATATAATCTCAAACTTGTAAAAATAAGAAGTGATCATGGTACTAAATTTTAAAAAGACTTTATAATATTTTGTGATCAAAAGGGAATCAGTCATGAATTTTCAGCCCCTAGAACACCTCAACAAAATGGAGTTGTAGAAAGAAAGAATAGGACATTACAAGAAACCGATAGAACTTTATTACAAGAAAGTAAACTTCCTAAAAAAGTTTTGGGCTGAAGCTGTAAACACTTCTTGTTATGTTTTGAATAGAGTACTTATTCGTCCAATCATTTTGAAGACCCCTTATGAACTATTAAATAATAAGATTCCTAATATAAGTTATTTCAAAGTTTTTGGATCTAAATGTTTTATTCTAAATACTGGTGATAACCTAGGAAAATTTGATGCTAAATCTTATGAAGGAATTTTCATTGGGTATTCACATAATAGTAAAGCATATCGTGTATTTAATATTAACAAGTTGTGTGTGGAAGAATCTGTTCATATTACTTTTAATGAAACTTACAATGATCTTCCAAAAGAAAGAGATGAGGATGCAAGGAATTTGGAGATCTTAGTGAATCCAGCACACCGGAAAAATCAATTCAGCAAACCAAATGGATAAATTCAGCAAGATGAATTAGAAAACCCACAAGAAGTGGAACAAAGAACAACACAAGAGTCTGAAATTGATATCTCTATCTCTAAACAAGAAGAAGAAATACATGATGTGCAAATACCAAAGACTGCGAGATATCTCAAAAACCATCCACCAGAAAACATCATTGGAGATATAAACAAAGGAATCACTACAAGGAGAGGATTGCAAAATCAATGTGCTTTTTCTGCATTTCTATCACAAGTTGAACCAAAGAATGCTAAGGAAGCTATTGTAGATGAAAGCTGGCTAATGGCAGTGCAGGACGAACTCCAGCAATTTGAACAAATTCAAGTCTGGGAACTAATGCCCCCTCCTAAAGATGTTTCTATCATTGGAACAAAGTGGGTATTCAAGAATAAACTTGATGAGCATAGCACTATTACTTGCAATAAAGCAAGACTAGTAGCTCAGGGATACAATCAACAAGAAAGGATAGACTATGAAGAAATTTATGCTCCAGTTGTTAGACTAGAGTCCATCCGCATCTTGTTAGCATTTGCATGTTACAAGAAGTTCACACTCTATCAAATGGACGTACAGAGCACCTTTCTTAATGGATACATCAATGAAGAAGTATATGTAAAATAGGCTCCTGGATTTGAACATGACAGGTATCCAAACCATGTCTACAAGCTAAAGAAAGCTCTCTATAAGTTAAAGCAAACACCAAGGGTATGGTACGAAAGGTTGAGTAAGTATTTACTTTCAAATGGTTTCATTACAGGAAAAATTGATTCTACATTATTTATAAGGCATGAAAATAAAGATATTATCATTGTACAAATATATGTAGATGATATAATTTTTGGTGCTACTAATGATTTCCTTTGTGAGTGGTTTTCTAAATGCATGCACAAGGAGTTCGATATGAGTCTAATGGGAGAACTTAACTAATTTTTAGGACTCCAAATCAAACAAACAAAGGAAGGTATATATATCCATCAAACCAAGTATACAAATGAGCTACTTAAAAGGTTTGGTTTTGAATGATCAAATTCAAAGGGTATACCAATGAGCACTTTAATAAAGCTTACGATTGACGAAAAAGGTATAGATGTAGAGGTAATAAAATATCGAGGTATGATTGGATGTTTATTATATTTAACTGCATCTAGACCAGATATTATGTATAGTGTTTATTTATGTGCACGCTTTCAAGCAAAACCTAAAGAATCTCATTTACAAGCTGTTAAACGAATTTTTAAATATTTAAGTGGTACAATCAATTTAGGATTATTTTATCTAATCAGCAATCATTTTGAACTAATGGGCTATTCAGATGCTGACTATGCAAGATGTTAAATTGATAGAAAAAGTACCAGTGGTGCTTGCACATTTTTAGGTCACAGTCTTGTTACGTGGCGTAGTAAAAAGCAGACTTCAGTTGCTTTATCAACCACTGAGGGTGAATATCTAGCTACAGGAAGTTGTTGCTCTCAAATTTTATGGTTAAAACAAACTCTATATGATTTTGATATTTTATGTGATAGTGTGCCTATTTACTGTGATAATTCTAGCACTATTGACATTTCAAGAAATCTTGTTTGGCATTCTCGCACAAAACACATAGAGGTTAGGCATCATTTTTTAAGGGATAATGTTTCAAAAGGTTTAATAAAATTAATTTTTATTCCTACAGAGAAACAATTGGCTGACATTTTTACTAAACCATTAAGTGAAGAAAGGTTTTGTATGTTAAGAAGAGAACTTGGAATGTGCATGGTATAATATGATCACGTACTAAAATAATTCATGCATAAAATATCTCATAATTACAGTATATCAGCTTGTTATTTTAAATGTGTTATGTTGCTAAACATTATATGTACGTAATCGGAGACTAAGGGAGACGTATCTGCTCTGGCACAATTCACGGTAACTATCACTATTGGTTTCAAAATTTGAAAAGACCGAAGATAAGAGATTTATTGTTTCAAGGAGTCCTTTCGGCTTCTAACACTTTTCTATTAAACACATAGCGCCTTCTTCTTTTCACACATTTCTTCACTGATATTTCTTCTTTGTTCCTCAAATGTTCAACTTTCGATGACGATCATGAAAACTCGGGCAAACAAGCATTCATCTAGTATAACAATCAAAGAAGGGTATCATCCACGATCTCCTTATACCACACGATCACCGAAGAAATCCAAAAGACAAGCTCGCCAGACATCTGTTAATATTTTGTCTGATGATTCCGATGGGTCTGATTCAAGCTTTTCTTTCTTAAATAAATCCCCACAATCTCCTAGTTCGGAGCCTCTTCCTTCTCAACCAGACTCACCATCAAATCTGGTAAATCCTTTCTCTACTACTTCTGATTTGCCAGACAATTTCTTTAGGGGTCATAGTTTCGAAGCTCGTTTTAAGACTTTTATTGCTACTAAACAATTTGTTTATGAGAACATTTTGGATTTGTTTTATTTCAAAAACTCATCTTTAGAAAAACTTTTCATGTCTTGTGGTATTTCTGCTATGCTTTTTCCCCCACTAAGGCTTATCCCTGTTTAATACAATAATTTTACACAAATTTAGAGTGTAATGGGGATTGTTATACATCCTTTGTGAAGGGAAAGTCTCTTTTTTTCACAGTGGTAGACTTTGGGAGTATTTTTAATATTCTTTCATCCGGTCCTTGTCCATTTACTCTTAAGGGTGCTGCCAATATACCCTTTCCTCCTCTTGAACAACTTCATACTGTGATGGATGATTCCTTTTTGTCAACTCTGTTTACCCCCAAAACTGTTGACGTCTGTCCACTTACATGTGTTTTGCACAAACTACTTCGTTATAATCTGTTTCCACGAGTAGGTGGTGGAGCAGATTTCACTTACCAAGATTTGGTTGTTATTGCAATGATTTTAAAAGGAGTCAGTTTTAATTTTTCTCTTATGATGTTGTCCCACATGATGAGTTGTATTCGACAAACTAAAAAGTGTTTGCCCTAAAGTCTGTTTTTTGACAAAAATGTTTCAGCATTTCAAAATCTATCTTGATGATGAAATTGTGGTATCCCACAATGAATTTATTGATTCTGCTAATCTAAAACAATCCCATATTTCTTTTGTTGATGGCTCATTTGTACGTCTTATTCTTGATCCTATTCCTACTCCATCAAGTGTTATTTCATCTGATCCTGCTTCTTCCACACTTCCTAGTTCCTCAGTCTCATCTTCAGCAGTAATTGATATGTTGACTAAAATTCTCAAAAATCAAGAGCTTATGCGTTCTGATATTGTTGATATTAAACAAAGGATTTCGGTTTTAGATAAAGGAAACCTGCCTATTCGGGCAAATGATTTGAACAAATGTTTTTCACAAATTGATGATGAATTCATCGATTTACAAGCTGGTTTCGAGTTGCATACCATGGCTATGGTTGAATCTCTACACCGAAAGATCAATAAAAATTCGTGTCAACTAAGCCAAGAACTGAAATTTGTAAGTTACCAGGTTGGCGAATTTGCTGATTTCATGGCTCATCATATGAATGACTTTGGTAGAATGTTACACTTTGACAGAATGCACTCTCAAGTTCCTGAGCGACCTCGCTGTAATTGGATGGCCGAATACATTGGAGATTTCCTTGACTTGCCTCTACCCAATGAAACCTTTATTCTTCGTCCTCCTAGGTTTGCTCATGACTTTTCTATGGAAGAAAGGATTCATCGTCTTCTCCATCGTCCTTATTTCACTAACCATCCTCTACCTGTGATTCACATCGACGATATTGATATCTGACGATCTTTTTGGTGATGACAAAGGGGGAGACATGCTTTTGTGAAGGTTGCTGGTTGTTGCTACTGCGAAGGTTGCTGATTGCTATGAAGACATATTTGAATGTTTTGATTTTATGTTTAAAATGATTTGGTTGGTACCAATATGTCTTATGATTTTGTTTTAATGGAATTTGAACAATTTGGCTGGAGCCAGTATTAGATATCATGATTGCTATATTTTGTGATTCTAGTATTTCAGCTAGCAAATTTGCAGGATAAATTATGCCTAAACAAAAGGCATGGTGGAAATTAGTTTGAATCCTCTGGATTTTTTTTATATGCATGAATTCAGGGGGAGTTATAATTTTTGGTATTGTCATCATCAAAAAGGGGGAGAATGTTGGTTTGTTAATATTCTAAACCTTTGTGTTTTGATGATGACTTGATTATGTGGACTAATTTGTTTATTGTGAAATTTTAGGAAGTTGATGAAAGGGTTATTGTCAAAGACTTTGAAGATTTGAGTCTTAAGAAAAATATGTAAGGTCATTGCAAATACTTAATTTTTCAATACAAGGCTCTAGGACATGATATTTGTGCATTAAAATATGATTAAATATTTTGTGCATGCCTAAGAAATTTATAACTGTTATGCATGCGTAAAAGTATTGTCCGAATTAATTGAATTTTTCATATGTTCTGATGTTATAATATATGTGTAACACGTGTGAAAGAATTCATATATTGGAAACTTAAAAGTTGTTGGAGTGTGTTGGCAGAGATATGATTACTTTCAAAATAGTGGGTTACATGTATATATCTTGGAAATATAAAGATAATCATTATCTTGAATAGTTGATTCATATTACACTCCTATATTTATGCTATGATATTCCTTGTTTTGGATTATATAAGTGGCGGCAGTTTTTATGAATCATAATTGCTACAGGTATTGAAAAGTCTAATCTTATTTGACTTGGTCTTTTTCTAGATTATGTTTGATAGAGTCCAACATCTATTTAACATTCGAAGGTTATTGGATTTGTTATGTTGGTTTTCAATAGAATATCTTTGGAACGCTGCATTTTTATTTACAACGTATACATTTATGAAGCAACGGTAATATATTGTTTGAGCTATAAAAGAACTGAGATACATGTGAAAGAGTTACAACACTTACAACACTAGAATTAATTTTTGCACTTATATACTTGAAAAGATATTTTATCTTTGGCGCAAAATCTTTTAAGCTGCTGTGCAAATCATATTTATATTATTTTTAGAAAATTCCGTGGGCATAAATTTGGTGATATCTTCTTCTTATATTACTTGATCATTGCATTCATTAGTTGAGCCTTGTTTTATTAAATTGCTTATTTGCTTTGATCATTAGACCTCTATAATTGTAATTTTATATTTTTAGACTAAGTGTTGTCTAAAGGAATTTAATCCAGGTGGATTAAGGTTTGTTTACAAACAGGTTCAAGGAAGCATAGGTGCTTAAGGGGTGCATTGGTGCACAAGGAGCAAGAGTGCTCAAGTGAATTATTGTAATTCAATTTGATAGAATCTATTTTGTAACAAGGGTCAATTTTAAAGAAATAAAAGTGAGTCTCCAATACTAGTTGGTATTGGACGTGGACTAGGCTATTATTATAGAGGGTAATAGTTGAACCACGTAAAAAATCTTGGTGTTATTTTTATTGATTACTTTACTTTAATAGCTCTCAAGATAGTTAATTTTCTTAATAATTAAAATTTAAACATTTGATTCACGTTGAGATATTTTGTTAACACCAAGTATTCTATTTGACTTATAAATTCACCTAGATATTTTCTTAAACAAAAATTCAATTTGGTAGACCATATTCATATAGCAAGCTACATTCATTAATATATATTCAATAGTTTGGTTTAAAGTTTAAAAATTGGTCATAGTTTGCTCCCACACTTATTCAACCCCCCTTCTAAGTGTGCCTTATCTGAATTTCAAACAAGTTTGCCCAACAAGTAATATAGCAATAAGGATAAGCAGTTAAACATTTGAATCTTCAAAGGCATAACAATAATTGATAGTTCAAGGATATCAAGAAGTATCAAGAGTTTTCAATAAGTCTCGCTATAGACTGAAGGATATCAACAGAATTTCACAGTGTATTCATTTCAAGTTCAATTAGGATGAACACTGAGCAGTCACTAAGGACTAAGAACTCTTACTAGAATTAACAGTATTATACTGCAATCTAATATAAACGAGTACAACAGGTGATCAGCCTAAAGTACCCTACATTATGCATAACATTTAATCATACTCGTGTACGCACGTCGGTTCCCCGACAATATAAAATTTCCTCTTTTTAAGAGGGTTGTTCATCTCAGTAGATTTACAAGAGTCCCCACCAATTCAATTGGTTTGGATAGCTTTCTAACACATGATAATAGTCTAACCGAATCAAAGCCTTAGACAACTTTTATCATACATTTAAGAACAATAAGTCCAATGCTCGCAATAATGTCAAGGTATACAAATGATTTTCGAATAGTAACAAATATTTGTTCAGTGTAAATATGGTTGATATGGCAATAATTTGGATTATACAATATATATACAATGTAAAGAATTTAGAAACTTGCATTCAATATAAGAATCAAATAAAGTTAGAGAACTCGCATAAAATCCAAAGTTGTGTGAGTTAGGAGACTTGCCTTTAGCGTTGATTACCACTTATAGCGTAAAATCACCTCAATGAACTATGTTATCCTATTTATGTATGTATAGGTATTCATTAGTCATACACCTTGACATAGATATCCACATACACGTATCACACATATTTAAACTCATGTAGTCTATACACATTCAAACTCATAGATGTATAATTCACATTGTTCTTACTTTTGAAAATCTTAAGTACTATATGCTCATCTTTTATTTGTATTTGCAAAATATCCCTCACCTTAAGTCGTTTCACATATTAAAGAACCTTTAGGCTAGTTTTGGCCCTTTATTAAAGTTACTCATATATTTCCATTTTTCAAAGTTAAAAGACCTCATTATATCAATTACTAACTATAGTATTCATTAAACCACATAATATTGCCAAACAACCTCTTTTTACACATGCTTGCATGTAGTAGATTTGGTTGTATAACTTTCTACTTAAAAGTCTTTTAGTTCATGCTTGCATAGTTTATAACGTGTCTAACTAGATGTGTGCACATGTTGATTATCTCTAGAGGCATAAAACATCTTATCATAGTTGTTCGAAAGTTCACAATACAAGTCGTAGAGTTTTCAACTCAATTGGTTTTCAATTATTAAGATTTCATGACAAACAAACTACACATGCAAAGTACGTTGAGTCCACATTTCATATGTATTTATAAGACTAACTAAGCTATAAACATATGCTCAAAAGATTAGATTCAAAAAGGCATAAGGTTATAATTCGAACTCCAAACCTACTAAAACATCTTGAAACATGCATTGATACATGTTTAAGGATTATGCTTGCTCTTTAAGTTAAGTTAAGTTAAGTCAATTTAAGTCTTCTTGTAGCAACAATCAAAACAAAATTTTAAATTTGTACAAAGACACACACACCCCGTAGGGGAGGGCATTTATGCCAGAGACCCCGGCAAGGGGGACCTTATATACAAGACATGTGACCCCGTAGGAAGCCGTATTATGACTGCTATTGATTAGAACACTAGTATTCTCCTGCTACAAGCTAACATGCCAAACTCTTATCCAATAACAATGTAATGATACATAATTGATATGAACTTACTACTAAACATTCCAACCATGCTTTTAACAATTCCAAACATACAAACAATCAAAGTCAAGAATCAATTCAAGATTTATGCCATCTTTCCAAAGTTTAACACATTTAGCGATTCTCGTCACTACGAATTTGTTACTTGACCAAATTACTTCGTTTAACTTTTGTAGATTTCATATTTAACACTATTAACAATGTCTAGCATCAATTGACACATTCTATCATGCTTCAACCATAAACTTTTCAACTTAACACAAGTATTTTAGTACTTTTCTAAGAACTTTGACAAACTTGAATTTAAGAACATATAGAGGAATATTACCTTCTCTGAAGTTGAATTGCTACTCTAGCTTCAATTTGCAGATTATATAAGCTCAACCCAACCACACTCACACATAACTTGAAGTTTTAACAGATAATTTAGCAACATGCCTGTGAATGAGAAGGGCTCCATTTATAGGAAAGCTTGTGACCAAATTTGGCTTTACTCAATGAATTAAACCATTGGAATGGAGAAGAAGTTGATGGGTATGAAGGATTTGGTGGAAGAGTACTATGTAGACCACTCCCCTCCTCATGATTTGCTAGCTATGTGGTTGGTAATGAGGGACTAGGCCAATGGCCTATTACGTGAAGAAGAAATAGAGTGACACTCAATTTGGGACACTACCAATACTCAGCATTTGCAAGCCATTACTTAGCATACTTAGGTTTATTTGATAATTGTCCAAAAATGTGCATACATATACACCAACTCATATAATACACATAGAATTATATAATCCATGTACATTGGCTAAATTCAAATAATATTTACCCTAAATTAGGATATAATTTAGTTGGGTACCAATATTACTTATTATTCCAATTCTACATAGATATTAAAATGATCACTTAAAATTAATTATTTATTTAATCAAAGTTACTTTCTCTCATAGGTTTAAAATACCCATTTAATTACTCCCACACACATCTTGATGTCACATAAGACTCTTTCACACAACTTAATAAATTACATAAGTTAAGCTTACTTTTATCATATAGTTTTATATAATAATTATTTACATTACAATGTCACACCTCATTTTATATTTGAATGAAAAACCTTATTATATATGATTTCTCCTTACATGCTATTGTTCATGATATTAGGAACTAGTCAATCACATTATGTAATTATTTGTTTATTACTAGTACTAATTAATTTAATTTATTTCATCATTAATTAAATTAGTACTTTCTCATTTCACCACTTTGCCACACTAGGCATAATTCCACAAGCTTAAACTAAGTTTCTCATCACTTTTGCTACATTGCTTAATTATCGCATGCTTAATCAATTAAATTAATTACCACAACTCATGCCAATACTATATATATTTCTATTCAAATAAATATGCAAACAATCTTTATTCTCAATATTATAATTTATTATAATTCGCGGGTATTACACTCCATACCAGTGATAAATCGCCAATCTATCGGCGTCATCGTCACCTCACAATCCAACAAATAGAGAGACTGAGTCTGGTGAAACCAGAGCTCAGACAATGCCCTGAGATAACCCTAGGGACAACGACGGGGGAGGATGGAAAAGAACGCCTCAAAACCCTAGTCGTGCACAATCGCTCGATAATCGGGATGCAGAGCCTGATATACAGAGTGAATGCTGAACCAGTTCCCTCTAGGCTGCGTAAAGCCAGGAACCTACATCACAAAAGTAAATCAACATCAGAACCTTTACTCCTCATCAATAGGAAAAAAGGAAGATCTCATCCTGCTTTTACCTCGTTTTCATACAAGTAGACCGAGGGGTGTCAACTCAAATCACCCAGAAGCTCTGGGATCATCATCTAAATGCCTGGAAAATCCCTGCAGGGAGTAGGAGCAGCAGGAGCGGGGTCCGTAATCGGTACATCCTCCTCCTCATCCTCAACATCTGGTACCTCAACCTGGATAGGACGAATCACCACCTCCACCAAACGACGAGGCTGTCTGACTGAACGGGGTCAAGGCACATCAGAAGCCCTCATCTACACACCTGAAGTGGTCCTGCGGGAACTACTCAGCTGATCTGGATCCATATATCTAGATACAAGTCTCCAAATCACCTCAGAAAGGGTGTGGAAAATTCTAACCTGGAGCTTTTCAAATACATTTTATGACTATATGCATGCATGTATTATTTTAACATACACCTACAGTAGAGTTAAAAAGGCTTGTCTACCTAATGCCTAGACTTTTGGAAAAATTTTGCCAGAGTCTCCTTTGTAAAAAGGACTATCCACATGCACATAGGCATGACTAGGTGGCCATTCAGTAGCACACCTACCCACAGTCATAAACATCCTATATGCATAACACTATCAAAGTCATAATCCCTAAGGGTAGCCTAATTACCAGGATTACTTTGTTTTGTAACCTTTGCTCATTTATCCTCAAATAGGATAAGAAATAGCAGAAAAAAGGGTGCCAATTTGACTATTTTAAAAGTTAATTTTTTCATCATTATGTTCAACATGGTTAAATACTAACATTTACTGTGTTGAATATTTTTTATCAATTCATATGAGCATGCATATTCACTACTATGTGTTTAGAAGCACTTTATGTGATAACTCATTTTCCAACGGATAAAAACTGGAAAAAAGGACATGCATACGTTACCAGGGGAGTGTAGAACACTTGTACGATGACAAATTTTGTAGAAAGCCCGCCCGAACTTAGCAAACTGAAGAAGAGCTCTCAGATTCTCTGTGTGGCGCAACTTGAATATGACTTGAGAAAGAAATAGGGCACTTAAAACCACCCACGGTTAGCCGCAGGTGTACTTGTGGCTGCCGTAGGTGTACCTGTGGCTACCTTAGGTGGGCCCTACCCCTTCGGCTAAGTCCAATTTGAGTTGCAAAGGAGGTCTCACAAGCTGAAAAAGTCAAATCAGGAAAAAAGATGCAACACGATTGAGCGAAAGAGCCTAAAATCCTGGTTTCCATAGACTAAACTGCGGGTCTACATATCACTCATTGGAATTCACCCAGACACAAGGTTCACAACACCAATGATCACAACTGTTGTAAACTACACTCGGCAATACCTCACCAAGGTCTATTGCCGTCAGTTCGGGGTCGTAACTCCAAAATAATTCTCCTCGGCGGATATTTCATACCACTTCAGTCGTTGATGTACATTTCAACGAAGGTCAAGCAACCTTGACATCATTTAGCCACTAGAAAGTAAATCCAGCGAAGCATCGGAAGCCATCTGATGATCTAAGCCGTTGAAGTACATTTTAATGAAGGTCAAGCAACCTTGACGTTTAGCCATCCATTGGAAAGTAAATCCAACAAAGCATTAGAATTCATCCGATGATTTTCATATGTTGATGCACATTTCAATGAGGGTCAGGCAACCTTGACAACACAGACTGTTGGCAGTAACTCTGATAGAGCATTGGAAGGATCTGGCGATACAAACCAAGGAAAGCAATCTTCATCGGGGAGGATCGATGATGGAATATGTTATACACATCTTCATTAGACAGAACACCCAATCCCCACGAGTCTCTCGTACATGAGAGGTGCATCTTCAGTAGGATGTTTGTACCAAGGATTAAGGACTTTGGTAATAACCCCAACGTCAACATCCTCGAAGTTCCTGAGAACTGTGGAGTACTCATCCAAGCAGTTAGTCAGGGTCAACATGAGTGATAACTCCGGTCCCCATCAGAAGTCATGCGAGAAGACAGTCATCACATCCCATTGAAAAATGGTCCAACAAACCACATATATCATGCATTTGCATCATGTTGCAGTACATTGCATCATGATTATCTTGTCACATTTCAAGTGTATTGCATCATTCTCGGAATTCTCAGTTTCTAATCTCAAAGACAACCAAGAGATACTCATTTCCAGTCCTGAAGACAACCCCGGGATTTTCAGTTCCAACCTCGGAGACAACCCCGAGGAATGCAGTTCTAGTTCCAGAGACAACCCCAGAATTCTCAGTTTTTAATCTCAGAGACAACCCCGAGATACACATTTCCAGTCCCGGAGACAACCCCGAGATTTTTAGTTCTAACCTCGGAGACAACCCCGAGGAATGCAATAGCAGTTCCGGAGATAACCCTGGAAAAGCTCATTTTAACCCCAAAAGTCAGCTTCAACCTCGGAGATAACCCCGAGGCACTAAGTTCCAACCCCAGAGATAACCTCGGGAGGTCAGGCACGCCTTAGAGACAACCCTGAGGACCTTCAGTACTCACAGCAGCCCAATCTCAGAGATAACCTTGAGCAACGACTGCTAAATCAGCCCAAACCAGAGATAACCCCGATGAGGGGAAAAATCATCATTTTGCCACCTCGATCACACATTTGCGCTGTCTCAACAACATTTTAACATACATTCTACACAGAACTGTCCTACAAGAACCATAGCTCAAAATCCTGAATGACTACTACACAAGATAGCACACCGAATAGAATTTGAAGACTTGAAGATATAGGCATGGCCCTATCTTCCCGACTTTGTACAACCTCTTATCTCATGTCATTGTGTAACTCTCGACAACATCATTTCAAAAAGGTAATATATGCCTCAATTGGATGCCCGGATCAAAAATTATGAAGGTTCGAGCGGACAACGCGTTACGTGCACGCACATAGACGTACTTTTGAGACTCGGCGGGACCCACGAGCCAGGGGGCACCCAGTAGCAGCCATGTGGTGGACTGCAGCTCCCCTCTATAAATAGAGGGCTTGCAGTGGCCATTTTATAAGAGAAAAAAGGCAAGGAAGCCCTGTCCATTTTGCTTTGTACACACTATAAACTGAGTGCTTTCTCTTTTCAAACACTTGTGAGCTTATACTGTGCTATATTTTACCGGTGGAAATCGAGTGTTCATTCATTTAAAGCTATTTGAAGTCTTCTTGGTAGCCCACTGTAAGATTTCTTACATTTCTTAAAGCCTTTCTCCACTACTTTTCACACACAGTTATTCACGTTGAGAGTCGCGTGTGTACGTATGCCCGGACTTCGGTTCGTGGCTTTTTATTGCTTTTATTTATATTGTCGAGTAATGCCTCGATTGAGCCTGGATTTATATCTGGAGCATTTACTGCTTATATATATATCCTCGAATTGATGAATCAACGAACTGAGCCTGGATCGATATATATCCTAAGCATTTATGACTTATATATATATATATATATATATATATATATATATATATATATATATATATATATATATATATATTTACATTTTCGTCCCTTTTTGAGTTTACTTACTGTGGCGGTTGATCGCTCTATATATATATTTATCGCTTATATATATATATATATATATACATTTTTGTCCTTTCGAGTTTACTTACGTGGCGGTTGATCGCCTTTTATATATATATTTACCACTTTTATATATTTACATTTCCAATCCCCATGGAATTTACTTTGTGGCGTTATGATCGCTCATATATATATATATATATATATATATATATATATATATATATATATATATATATATATATATATATATTTACACCTTTTATATATATAACTTCTTATAGCTTTCCTACAAACTGCTACATCATGTGAGCCTAGGAATCATGTGATCACAGATTCAGTTTCCTAAATCTAGATTCGGTTCCCGTGATGGACATTTTCAGCTGTAACCAGCGTGTAAATTATTCACGGTGTTTGAATTTTCTTAAATGGCTTACATGCCCACAAGGAGTTCGGCACTACTTTGTATATTATTTTCTCGAAGGTGCTTCGCATCTCAAAAATAAAAGCAATCAAGCCGAACATATAATAAAATGGAAGTATCAAAGGCCTCAATTACTATTGAGCACAAGGGTTTAAAAAAACCTCTTTTTCTAAAACATCATTTCTATATCTTGTTAAAACTAAACTTTTATACAAAATTCAAACCCTTTGTATATAGGTGCAAACGAGGAATAACACTACTCCCAAATAATTGCACATTGACCTACATACACACACATTCAGATATAAGTTTAAATTGAAAAGTGGCGGTCACCGTGGTAACATGGATGTCGGGGGGTGCCTAACACCTTCCCTCCGCATAATCAAGCCCCCGGACCCTAACGAATCTCGGTTTCACAGACCAGTCAAGCAGTGTTACATCACTTGGTCAATGAGCAAACCTTTTCTCGATTGAGTTGGTGCAACCATTTAAAAATACCAACTAGAAACTCTTACAGTCCAATCGTCGACATATACATGTCGGACCTTTTCACAACTTGTTTTTTCAAACAAATCTCACCTAACATGAGAACACCAAAAGACAAGAATAGAAAAGACAATAAAAATCCCGACGTCGACAAGAAAAATACGCTTCAGCAGGTAAAAATTGAAAAGTTAATTTTTTCTCTAGGTCTGACTGGTGCGGCCGCGCGGGCACATAGAAGGATTGGTGCGCAGGCGCGCCGGGCTGAACTTCTGGAATGTTCCTGGCGCGGGCGCGTCGTCCTTGAATTGGATGATGGTGCGCCACGCCGATCGCTTCTGTTGCCTTCTCTCACTGCATCGCTATCATTTGTGTTCTCTTCTGCTATATTGTTGCTGCTTCCTTCTTCTTCTTTCTTCACTTGCTTCATCATTCTTCACTTAACTTCTAGATGCCCTCTTCACATGCATTAGCTCAGCTAAATTCTTCATTTTAGCACAAGCTCACTATGCCATACCATCACCATGTCTTTGGAGTATCCTTGATTCAACCTACAAAATAAATATAAAAAGCAATCAAACAATACTAAAAATACTTAAGTTTAAGCATAATTCTAGCAAGTTGATAGCCAATAAGTAGGTCTAAAACCTACTTATCAGAATACGATAAGTCTTAATGGACTAATAAAGGTTGGACTTAGACTTTGTCAAGCCCAAACTAATTAATTGGCAAGATGAATGAGGCCCAATGACAAACATAGTCAAGGCCCAAAGATAATATAATTGAAGCCCAAGGTTAGGCCCAAATTGAATTAAACTTAAGCCCAAACAAAGAACTGAACCCATGGGTCGAACCATTAGATCTCTGGGTGGGTAAAACCCATGGGGCAACCTATAAGGGCCCCCATGGTGAGTCATGGCCAGCTATAGGTGGCCAAGATTCTTGAGGAAGCTTGGTTAAGGAGGTTTAGTAAGGAGGTTAGTAAGGAGATGGCATTTAATGCAAGGATGACTCACATTTTCAAATCAATGGTGAGATGGATTTGTGTGGTGGATGATGAGGGTAGGTTTTGTAAGGTTGGAAACTTAAGGGTGTTGATTGTGCAAGACCTAACTTAAGTGATCAACTTGTAAGACAGAAAGGTGTCCAAATGACCTTCATACCCCCAAACTCTTGAAATTCTATAAATAGGAAGCTTAGTCTTCATTTGGCATTCCTTAAGCAATTCACCAAAACTTGAGTTTATACACTTTGAGAGAGAAAAGAAAGAATTTCGGATATTTTCTAAGGAAGAAGAACAGGGAAGCTAGATAACTCAAGAACATCAAGAGGTAACGAAGCTTAAACAGTAATCTTCATCTCTGTAATTTGATTTTTTTTATAGAGAAGTGGTTATTGGTTGAGAATGTCTCATACGGAGTGATAAGGATGGATATTAGTGGACTAAAACATTAATAACCATGTATCAAATGAAATCATAATCGAATGATTAAGAACGTAATGAAGAAAACATGAAAACTTAGCGTATGTTGTTGATGGACAAGTTTAAAACCATCGTGTATTGGATTAGATGTTATATGCTTGGTTATGATGATAGATGTTTGAATAATGGAATGAATCCATTTTGAACAGAGTAAAAATCTCGTATAACTAAGTTATGACGAAATTTCTAAGAAAAGGCGTTCATCGTTGAAATCATAGTTAACTAGGATATCTGAACAAAAATGGAATGTTAGTAACGAACCTAGAAAGCTAGGGTTTCATGAACATATTGAAGATCGTGAAATTTATGAGTCATAGACTCAAGAACTGATGAATTCGTACATCGTATGAATGAATTACGGAGGAACGAGCAATGAACGCTAAAGAACGTTTAATGAACGAATAATGAAAATTTAATCAAGTGGAAGCCTCATTAACAGATTCAGAAAATAATTATGTCTAGGGGAAATAGTAATATGAAGAATAAGTAAGGAAATGTCTTTTGAACAAAGTCATTCAGAGGTATAACGAACGAGTTATGAGCTCGGGAAGAAAGGGTGTCAAAATGACATGAGAAAATGGAAAAAAATCAAAGGGATAAGGGAGGCGCCACGACGCCGCCCAGTGAGGGAATTGGGGCGCTACAGCGCCAGCACCAGATCCCAGCTACTGCTAATATGCGCTGTAGTGCATCACATAACAAAGGGCACGGCGTTGCAGCACCAGGCCAGAGTAAAAGGCAGAAAAGAAAGTTTACAAACATAAAAAGAAGTAAGTCGATTGAAGGTAAATTATAACCTTAATTAAAATTAAAGTAACATCTTAAATGATGATTAAAACCTTAAGTTTAATAATTAAAAGTTAACAAAAGGTTACGAAAATGTGAACACAAAGTAGGTTTGCAATACGTGGTCCTGTGTTCAATAATACAACAAACCGTATTCGCATCAAATGAATGTTTGAGATTTCTTAGAATGTAATTACTTAAACATTGAACAGATATGGTAACTTATAACAATAAAATATTATAAAGTCGTAATGAACGTTAAATAACCTAATGAATGTTATTAAGTTAACAATTCGGATAGTTTATACTGAGTAAAAGGAGAAGATAGGTTAATAATAATACGTAATGATTGTTATGTGACCTAACATATTGTTATGTGACCTAACATGGTATGCTATGTGATTATGTCATATAGAACCTATAAAGACCCAAAGGAAAAGTGAATTTGCGTTAAAAGACGCTTGAGAAAAGTTTTCTAAACCCTTGTCTATACTTTATGTTGGACAAGCTTTATAATTCATGTATGATATGCATGAACTTATTTAAAGAAGGAGTTGATGCCATTTTCTTCGGCTAGACCAGACTTAAAGTATTTTTTTGATTTCTTTATAATCTTTCAAAATATTATTAATATTGCTATCATGTGCCAATTTCTTTCGTACTGATTCAAAGGTAAGACTGAGTATGAATAAACAATTATTTTTATAGTAAATCGACTAGCACGTGAGTTTGCCAAAACTTAAACGTAGATACATTTAATGTAGTAGTGTTGTACAATATATAGTACTATAGGCTAATCACCTAGACGTGCCCGTAAGAAATATCGGACTTACGAACTTCGTGTCGGGTTGTCCTTTTTAAAGAAAGAATGAATGAAATGCTTATGGTTTTTTACCAAACTCAAAGTTTAACTTTTTTTTGTCATCGTTAAACGTTTTAAAGAAAAGATAAGTGCTATTTTTGATTTATTCACAATACTTCATAACTATTTATTTAGTTATAGAAGAGATAATCATATTATTCTTGACTGTTGTTCCATTATAACTGTTCTACTTTTTGAGCTAGTTATGCTCACCCTTGCTTGAACTATATGATTGCAGCTAAGAAAGAATGGATCGAAGGATCCGATAAGGACAAATGAAAGGCCAAGACGGATAAGTAGTTATCCTTGTAATAGCATAGCACTACTTTTGTATTGATTTAATACTATGACAAAGAACATATGTAATAGTTACAAAGAACTTGGGGATGAACTTATTATTATGTAATAAATTGTAGACATATTCACTCTATTGATATATTTTAATTGAATGTATGTGTGAACAGTAGCACCATGTAGCACCATCTATTGGGTTGAAAGATACCCAGATTTTGGGACGTCACATTTATAGTCCTAAATAAAAACCTATTATATAAGGTAACTCTCAATCCTATCACTAGCCAACTTTAGAATTAAGGAAATAAGATTAGCAACTGGATTCGTAGTCCAGCGCGCCCCACGCCAGCTATCCATGGTTTTTCTACCATCTTAGCGCTCCCCGCGCCCAAGTTGCTATGCAAGCATCGCGCTCCGCGCCTACCATCTACCATTCGTTATCGTTCTTCGTCATACTTAACATTTATTAATTTAAATGTTCAAGTCATTCATTCACATAGGTTAAACATATTTATTCTACGCAAATACGGAACAATTACATTGTTTCGGTATTTTACGTTTAAGTTGTTTTATTTCTTCAATTTAACTTTCAAACATATAATTAAGGTTCTAATACTCTTATTAAAATGTTATAAATAATTAACATTTATCTTTATTTTTACTTCATAAGTTTCCCCTTCTTTTCTTCTTTAAAAAAATATTTTCATTACCAAAAATATAGGGCTAGGGCTGCGGCACCGATTCCCTTAGTTTTTCCTCAAGCGCTACTGGCTTAATTAGCGAATGCTAAGGCCAAGAATGCCTCATGCACGCCCATTTTTAGGCATAAATGGCATCATGGCGCGCCAAAGTTAAAACCTTTGAGTTTAAAACCATGATCTTGGCATCTACTTTACAAAATCATAACTTAGTCGTTTTAACTCGGAATTGATCCGTTCTCGAGTCATTTTCTATATTTTATGGCATACTTTAAATTCCCCGGGATAGAAATATTTTTCGAACATTCTAACTAGGCTTTTAATTAGCTCAAAAATCTCTTGCAGCTCTGTTTTTCAACTTTACGTTCTTTACGTTTTAAATTTTCAAAAATTCATAACTACATCATCCGAAGTCGGAATGAGTCCGTTCTTGAGCCCACGACTCTATTTTAGTCATGTCTATGTTTCCCCCATAACATATTCATTATTACACATTATTAATTATCATTAGTAATTCGTTCATACTATATTTTCAATATGGATAAAGTGCAAAGTTGACCACTGAACTTTAGTGATTTTTGGGTATTGATTCCCTTTCTTCTGGTCAACGCAAACTGAGCCCCTTTCTATTCAAAAATTTGGACTTTAAACCCCCAGGCGACACATGTGCGTTGACCTGATGGCGTGTCACATGCGGCGCCTACGTGGCACACGTGACAAATCTGACGTGATATTTTATATTGTAATTTTACATGTGATCATATTGTTGAGGTGGCTTTTTTTGAATTTTTTCCCAAAAATTGTATTAGCACAGATTCAAACTCGCAACCTCACGTTTGAAACTTTGGTCTCCTTAATTTTTATATCAAAACATTTTATTTCCCCCAAAAAAAATTAAAATACTTCATAGATAATGTAATTCTCATGGATTTAAAATACTTCACAGCTCAGGCATATGAATTTAATTCTCATAAATTCATTTTATGAAATCTCTGAAGTCTGACATGTGAATAGTTTCATATATGATACAGTAATTTCTATTTTCCCTTTAAAAAGATAATTTTTTTCCAAATTATTACTCATTTTGAAATTGGGTTACTGCAAAATAATTAAATCAAAATCAAAAAGGCAAACAAGTAAAATATTTAATCATCCCCAAATACTACTCCCTAGTCCCTACTCCATCAACAAATGGAACTTTTTTAAGAAACAAAAATAATTAGCAAATGGAACATTTTTGTCCAACATGGGGAAGTACCATAAACATTTGTAACTAAGTCATCAGATCGAAAATAGTCTCCACAAATTAAGACATAGTTCTACCGTGAGTATTTGTTTCTCTACTATCATCCACAACTGGTTGGATTCCAACTGATTCACCATGATTACATACTACAATTGTTTCCTTACTATCTTGTACATCTGGCTCAATGCAAAGAAATTCATCAAACTGCTAACTATAAAAAAATTCCCTACTATCCTCCTCCACAACTGGTTGAACAAAGTGTGACTCACCATTACTCTTGAACAATTTCGGCCAATTGTTGAACGTTGATCCAGATGAAACTCCACACAGCAGAAGTGGCTTTGTTGACAATTCTGGCTTGCTATACTTAAGTACCGCCATCCACCTGCCAATGAATTTTTTTGGAGTTTTGCTAAGATGTTTCAACAAGAAATTATGTGGTACAAGTTTAAATATTAAAAGGATAGGTACTCAAGAAAATAATAAAAGCCTTCATGTATCGATTTACATTGGTAAATATCAAGTTTAAATATTAAAAGGATGGGTACTCAAAAAATAATAAAAGCCTTCATGTATCAACTTACATTGGTAAATATCAATTGCGCCTTAAATAAAGACCTTGACCATTTAAGCATAAGGAACCATTTAAATATCAATTGCGGCTTATTTAGCATAGGGAATCAGAATACAAGGACTAATCAGAGCAGAGGGAACAAGATACTAAGTTAATATATACATGTAAATAGAGCTTGCATAACTCATAGATTATTTTTTTTGGCGTATTCGTATACATATCCACTTAGTGACAGAATTAAAATGGACCCCACAACAGCCAAGGAATACTACCGAAGAAGTTCTGGATGAAACATATCATTTTAAAAAAGACTTGACCTGAATACCCAAACAATCTAGGTAACTTAATCAACTATTTCCACTAGATAATATCTCCACTATCAGATTAAGATGCTTTTTTTTTTATAGCCCACTACTACTTCTGTTTTCCCTTTATAATTTAGAAAAATAATTTTCATATAATCATACTTATGTCTCCATCAAAGGATATTATTTTAAGTAATTAGTATCTCCAGTGTGAATTTTTTTTCTTTTTCTTTTTTTTTATAGCCAACTACTAACTTCAGTTTTATTTTTAGACTTACGTCATTTTCTAGCATTGGAGGAAAAATCATGCTGACAATATGCCAACATTAGGCTGCTGATAACATCTTTGACCATTCAGAACACCCTAGAGTGGAGTAATTACTTTAAGATTCAACTGATGCCATACGTGTTGTCCAATAATATATCTAACTTAAAGTCGCATATTAGAATCGTAGGACTCATTCCATTACCTCAGCATGCCATTTCAAATCACAGTACTAACTACTAAAAAATGCCATGAGAAAAATGTCATACCTTAATCAATTTTATACGGGCTTCCTGCAGCTAGTCAATACTCTGCCGCTCCTTGGTGATGAAATCCCACTGACTTCAGTGGATATTAAACCGTTCCTAACCTTTTGGTTGCTACTTTCTTTAGGTTGGTTTCCCCTTTTTATTACTCACAAATTTCTGAAATGAAAGGCCACTGTACGCGAAAGATGAGAATGAGTGAGAGAGACGACTATTAATGGAACCCTAACTTTTTGCCTCAATTTACCGAACCCTCACTTGTGGGTATTTAAATTTCTCAGCTTTAGATAAGAGAGGGAGACGAAAATGAGAATGGGTCAAGTTAAGCAGATCTATTTTGGGAATCTGTTTTATCTTTTAATTTGGAGGAAATGAATTTTTTAATTATAAAGATTAATCCTTGCGAAATAATAACAGGTAGGCATGTGGTGCTCGGATGGTTATTGGACCAAAGTTTCAAACTGGTGGTTTCAAGTTTGAATCTATACATCGACATTTTTTTGGGATAAATTTCAAAAATGCCCACGCCAGATCTCATCACGTGTACTACGTAATGAAAGCGTCAATCGCACGTATGCAGACATGAAATTCAAAGTCTAAATTTTTAATAGAAAATGGCTCAATTTGCGTTTGACCAAAGTTAAATGGTACTAATACTTCAAAAAATTAGTGATTCAACTTTTGCATTTTTGCCTTTTTCAATATTAGGGTAGTTTACTTAAAATTTCGCCATATAGGTTATTTTTAATCTGTTCCACTTGGAACAATCATATATTTTAATTGAACACAATATCATCCCTTCAAATTTCATTATCTAAGTTACAAACAATAAATCAAATGGCTTAACTTCACGTTTTCATGCGTTCTTCGTTTTTAACCATTGTTTCTCATCTTTTATAACTTAACAGTGATTTATAACCACTAATTCATCCTTTCTATACTACAAAACTTTAAATAATTAAAAGAATTGAATTTTCATTCTTACCTCTTTGGAATCTTCGTTTTCTAAGTTTACTAACGACTTCAGTAGCGTTTCGTTGCCTTTTCTCGTACAAAACCCGAGCTCTCACTTCCTCTCGTATATAATCTAATGTTGCTCGTTAGAAACTTGTGAATTGGTGAGGAAAAATGAGAAGGGAAGCTTGTTATTTATAGGAGTTTAAGAGTGAGGGTATTTTAGTCTTTTCCCTAACTTTTGTTGGATAATCACACTTAGCCTCCTGGACATATAATTGGAGGCTTGGCTAATTACACTTTCCCCCCATGGCATATAATTGGTGGCATGGTTAATTACACTTACCTCCCCATATGACATATAATTGGTGGCA
Organism: Panax quinquefolius; assembly: GCA_020205615.1. NCBI lineage: Eukaryota > Viridiplantae > Streptophyta > Magnoliopsida > Apiales > Araliaceae > Panax > Panax quinquefolius. The sequence goes on along the minus strand of JAINUW010000545.1, from coordinate 14,905 downwards.
TGGTTAATTACACTTGCCTCCCCATGTCATGTAATTGGTGGCATGGTTAATTACACTTACCTCCTCATGACATAATTTGTGACATGGTTAATTACATTAACCCCCCCTGACATATAATTGGTGGCATGTGGCACATATAATTGGTGTCATTTTAGCTTAATTCTTGTATTATTCTTTCGGTTTTATCTTTCATTCACTTCTCGGGATCCATTATGCAATTGAAAATTTTCATTTTTCGTTCTTAAAATTTTATTTCATCTTTCCTCATTATATTAACCTTGGCATATTCTTCGAATAATTAAAATAAACGTTTTTACGTTACCGGAAGAACAATAATTTTTCGATTTTTTTCTCTCAGAAAAATTTTATTTTCCAATACGATCCTAAAACTCGTAAATTTTATCACAGATTTCCGTTCCACGTCAAAAATTCTCATTTTAACATATCTCAACAGGGCAAAAACCATAAAATTTTATTTTATTCAATAATACTCAAATTTTAAACTAAGTAAAATTTTTCGGGTCGTCACACTCCTCAAAAAATTGGTTATTAGGCTAGTAAAGAGATCCTGAGGTATTTCTCTTCTGACTCCAATACTTTTCTAGATATTATTATCTAATAATAATATTAAAACTAAATATTAATTATACTTAATTCCACGAAATAATTGTAATTTCACTTGAGTCTAAGAATTAATTAAATAAACCATTTACTAATAAATAAATTATTAGTCCAACTTCCATGATTAAAATAAATTATTTCTATTAAAGTATTATAACCTACAAAATAATATCTCCAAATTATCCTAGGTTATAAACCATTATTTCTTTATTTATATATTACATATGATTTATATCTTGTGTATAACATTTATTTATACACATAAACCATAACATATATAATATGGAGATATATATATAAACAAACTAAATGATTATTTAATGAATGATAAATGATGCAATTTTATTAATAAATTAATATTTAATATAAATAAATAAACATTAAATAAATAAATAGGATTTTTATAGCAAAAAATCTAACAATTAAGATCAAGCCTTCCATCAACAGCGATGGGATCAACAAAAGCATTAGGTGGTTCCAAAAGAGTTTTTAAAATAAAAAAGGACTTCCAGTGGGAGGATGGATAGATGTAATCTTCTTTCCATCTGGAGTTTCCATGTTTTATAAAAAATTTCAGTCATAGAAATTTCCTTTTCATTTAGAATTTTATTCATTTAGACTTTTAATAATTAGAAACCAATCAATAAAAGGAATAATAATTTTACTATTTTCTAAATGATCATAAAATTCTATTTTAAACTTTTGCAAATCTGTATCAGAATAATAATCAAAATACCAATTTCTAAAATTTTAATTTTCTCATGCATGAATTCATCATTAATAACATTTCCATTAATTACAAATTCAAGTTCAATGTTATTAACACATTCAATTACATTAATTGAAAACCTAAGTTTTGAAGGAGAAGATGAACCAATCCTAACAGTCTCAAATATAGAGGGTGAAATAGACGAAGTAGAAGCTCTACTGGTTGAACTAGTTTTTACAAAATTAGTATAAAATTTAGTCACTCTTATTAGATTGACCACAGAAAATCTAGACGTTACCATCAGGAGTTTCAATATTCCACCTAAACAAGCACACAACAATTGCAACTATTTCCAAATAAATAATACTCCAATGAAAGGATAGAGAATGCATAGTTATATAAAATGCAAAAAATCAAATTAATCTACTTTCTAGTGCATGAAAACAGATTCCAAAAGCATATGCTAGCTAGTCTCATATCTAAACAGTAAAACTTTATCCAGCTGAAATAAAATGAAATTCCATTATACAGCTATAACCAACACGAACAAAAAACTCTCTTCTACGCTCCAACAACTTCACTATCTCCCTCCACCATTGTTTCATCAGCTGGCCTCTCAAGCTTCACACCAACATCTTCCGAGTAGTCTCCATGAACCTACAAAATCAAAAAACAAATTAATCAGGACACGTTTTCACCGGACCACTCATTGATATTGGAAGTATTTTAACTTGCATGAGAAACATACGTCCATTAACTTGCCAATCTCAAATTTTGGAGCTTTCAGGATCTTGACTTTACGAATGAAGACATTTTGGAGTGGGAAGATGCTGGATGTTGCCTTCTCAATCTCTCTGCCAATGGACTCGGGAATAAACTTCGCTACCAACTCCTTCAGATCACAAGAACTTGCTTGGTTCCTCATAATTTCTACCATCTTGCGACGAATCTAGCATAAACATATGCACAAAACTTCTTTGCATTATGCATATGCTACTCATACACGGTCAAAACTACAAAAGCAAACACAAGATGGATTAATATAATCAAACCTGGCGAATCTGGCTGGACTGGGCATAACAGGTGCGTTTTTGCTGGTTTGCACGTTTCTTGGTGAATCCAATGCAGAACATCCTTAGGGTGTAGCTGTCTGTTGTCTTCACATCCACATGAGCCTCAATCAATGTCTGCCACTTTCGAACCAGAGACCTTAATTTGTCTGTTGTAAAATCCATTCCCTGAAAATGTTAAAGGTAATTAAGTGCCAATTTAAATTTATTTATTTACACAAAAATATTTACAGAGGAGCACTCACCCAGAAGTTTGTGAGTACATTCTTCCCTTGAACATCCTCTGCTCTCAGGCGGATCTTCCTGTAAGCCTGATCCTCGTCTTTCTGAAGATCTGCAAGACTAACCTCGAAGACTATGTTTGAGCCCTTCAGAAGCAATCTGAGTAACATAGTATACGCAACTTACTTAACATCTTGCAAGAGGTTGGTTTCATCGGAAACACGTACAAATTGATCAAACAGATCAGTTATCATGAATCTCATTAGAAAAATACTGGTAACTACTAACAATAAGGCATCATCATTAAAATTATGGCTTCCAAACAAAATGCAGTATGGGAGAAATGACACCTGAAATGATGTCCCAACTGTAATGGATGGCTACAAGATATTGTCAAAAACGAGAACATTTCTAACACTATTATAGTCCAAATTCTCTGGTCGATAGACTCGGTAAGTGACATGTGTATACTAGATAGATCAGTAATTCAGCACACTATGCCGTGTTTGTATATCATGAATATATATACTACCTTCGTTCCATAGAAGATGGTTGAATTACACACTCAAAAAAATAAAAAATAAAATAAATAAATAAAATAAAATGTCTCACAAAAGATGTCTTAAAGTACATAATAGTGCTATCAAAAGTCTATTTTATCCTCAAAATTATTTAAGTAGGGACAACTATTTTTGGGAAAAAGGAAGATTCTTTAATGTATTTACATGGGCGTCCATAGTGGATAAAATGGGAACTTATTTATCTTCTCTCCTCAACTTTCGTTTTTCTTAAATTGTGTGAAATGTGTACTTACGAGTTATGACATCTTTTATGGGACGGGGGAGGGAGTATTTGTTAAGTAACTTTAAATTGTAAATACTTAACTGAAATATTTTTCTACTTTAATAAATTAACCCTAAAAATAGTTTCTTAAAGAGGAAAAATAGAGTCCATGTTTTTTTTTATTTGGATCCAAATAAATAAGATTAATAAAAAAAGAAAGAAATTTTTTAAATATTCCAAGTGTAATGTAATGATGGCAAGTGTTATATAGTATATACAACATCACTGTTGTATTGACCTAATTAGATATAAAGATACAACCACGATATTATAGCTTTTACAGGAATACATAACATGACCAATGTAAATAGAAAGATAAAATGTAGCTTATAAAATCAACTGAAGTTGTTAAGAATCAGCATAAATATGTGTCCAACACCTACATAAACGAAGAATTGATGAGTGAGTTTTATACCTACGAATCGACTTCTGATTTGAACTTAAACGGTGTTAGTTCTGTCTATTTCTGTACAGTTTTACTTGTTTTGTGTTTGTTTTGTGTTTAGGATTGCATTACGTGGCATTGTGGTATAATGGTGGCGTTATGGCGAGAAAGTAGCATTGCAAGCAAGAAATCAGCACAACTGCAGAAGTACCCCAGCCAAGGCGGGCCTATTACTGAAGAAAACCCCCACCGGGGCGGGGGTACCTTGGCCATCAGCAGAAACACACCTTGCAAGTATAAAACCCCGCCAGGGCGGGGGTACGAGGAGAGAGAAAAAAGATTTCTATTGTGACTAGAACTCAGTATCTAGTGGATGGAAGACTTTAGCATGGATTGGGACTATTATTGGGCGTTGACATGAGAGATACATCAGATAACACAACATAACGGAGACATCAATCAAAGCAATCAATCAATCATACTTGGAACCCTAATTTTCAAAGAAGACATTGGAGGAGAACAAGGAAGGTGAAGATCACGAAAATTACAGATTGGAGCGAGGATAAGGGTGGTGTATTACTATTCTTTGTCTTTTAATTCAAATTTTGTAATTGGGATGATGAATTTCTCTATCTTTTCAGTTTTTAATTCGTCTATGATGAACTAAATTCTTAATTAGGCTTCAATGGATCTTTAGTGTTGAACAATGATTGTCCGCCTTTAATTTCGGTTTTTATTAATACTATCAATTCAGGTTTATCTATTGTCATTTGAACTTTAATTTATGAATTGTCGATCACCAATTCCGTGTGGATTTGTATGGACTCGAGAGATGATGTATGAATCTAGACCTAATTGCAATAGCATGTGTTCTTGAATTCTGTGTTGGATGGATTTCTTGATGAATGTTTAGGATAGAGATACCTAATATTGCATGTAATCGCGTAAATAACTTGGAATTTAAACCCTATTTGATTTTAACTCACATATAGAGTGAATTAATTAATTAGGGTGTTTGGCTTAATTCTATCAATTTGTGGATTTAAGTTAATACGATGTTAGTTCATCAAGAGATGACTAATTCTACTTGAGTGTTCTTGATCAATAAACTGAGATAGTAACTTAAAATGAAAAAAAGTGTGATAATCAGAGTGAAACTTGAAGTGAAATTGTAAGCTTAATTCTCCTTATCTCGCTTGAAGTTTACGATTATTTAGTGTTTTGATTGGTTTGGATTGTTAGTTTCTTAGTTTTTATTAATTATAATTCTTAATTTGAATAGTTTAATAAAATTGAGTTAATATAAAACTGGAAATTGTTAGATTAAATTTCATTCTAGTCTCTGTGGGAACGATACTCTATTTATAATTATATTACTTGTTGACCACGTAAACTTGCGTGTAGAGCGTATTTGAGATTTTACCCAACAAGTTTTTGGCACCGTTGTCGGGGACTAGTTTTGATTTTAGTATTTTTTTTCAATATCAGTTTAATTAGTTCAGTTTTAATTAAACAATTTTTCTTTTGTTTTTGTTATTTATTGTGTTCAAGTTCTCTGATTTAGTGTATGCAAACTCGATCTAAGAAACCAGACTTGCTTCCTTTCGAGGACGACATTGAATGACGGTTTCAGAGGTTGAGCAAGTGGATTAGGGAAAATAGGGAGAACTTTGATAAACAGGAAGAAACTATGGCTGCAGAGGATCAGAAAGCGCTGAGGGATTATGCTACTCCCAGGGTGACTGAGCTTCAGTCGAGCATTACCAAGCCTGCGATTGCTGCAAATAATTTTGAGATCGAGCCTGAGACCATAGAAATGATACAGAATTCAGTGCAGTTTGGGGGATTAGCCAACGACGATCCGAATGAGCACTTGGTCAGCTTTTTGGAAATTTGTGACACTTTTAGATACAACGGGGTGTAAGTTGATGCAGTTAAACTTCGTTTGTTTCCGTTCACATTGCGGGACAAGGCGAAAAGCTGGCTACTCTCACTACCGCCAAGATCGATTACAACATGGGACGACCTTGCTCAGAAATTTTTGGCTAAGTTTTTCCCACCGACGAAGACTGCGAACATGAGAAACGAGATTACTATGTTTAAGCAGCAGCATTGGGAGTCTTTGTACGAAGCATGAGAAAGGTACAAGGAACTACTTAGGAAGTGCCCACATCATGGACTACCCAAATGGATGTAGATGAACACGTTTTACAATGGGTTGAGTGGTAATCTCCGGACTAGTATTGATGCAGCTTCTAGTGGAGCTTTCATGGCTAAGAGTTATAAGGAAGCACACGATTTGATGAGACGATGGCGGCTAACAACTACCGATGGGCCTACAAATGAGAATGATATAGCCTAAGGTAGTTGGGTGTTAGAGGTAGATGGGGTAACACGTTAATGCGGCTTGCAACTTTTCAAATTTTATCAAAGAAGATGGATGCTCGACAGTCTGCACAAACTCAAAGAAGTTGCTTATGTTTGCGAATTGTGTCGAGGAACATCCTACGAGCAATTATGTCATTAACCCGGCGAAATGCAGATAGTTTGTGGGCAACTACTGATAGAATTTCGCGAGAATATGTATCGAGAATGCCTACAATCCGGGAATAGGAATCATCCAAATTTTTTAGTGGGGTAATAATCAAAGTCAGCGAGAGCTCCACGACCATCTTTATCCCCTGAGTTTCAAAATAAGCATCAACAACGGCTCCACATTAAGATAAAAAGACGGATTGGAAGAACTGTTGTTGAAGTACATATCGAGAATGAGGTAGCAATGAAAACACAAGCGGTGGCCATCAAGAACTTAGAAAATCGGATGAGACGACTTGCTTTAGCACTCAACAACAGGCCTCGAGGACTCTACCTTGTGACACGTAAGAATCCAGAAGGGAATCACGAAACGATGTCAAGCAATCACTTTGAGAAGTGAAAAGCATCTTGAGGCGAAATGCGAGAAAATTCAAATAAGAAAGATGTCGAAGAAGGTGAAGACAAAGTGGTTGAAGGGAAGCAGGGGTGAGGAAAAGCAACTAGACGAGAGTAAAGATGAGATGGAGCCATTTGTTTATCCTCCTCCACCGCTTTAAAGAGAGTTCGAAAACGAAACTAGACAAGCGCTTCTCGAAGTTTTAGAAGTTTTAAGAAACTTCATATCAACATTCCTTTCGCAGAAGCCTTAGAACAAATGCCGAGTTATGCTAAATTTATGAAGGGTATTCTGTCAAGGAAGAAGAGGTTAGAGGAGTACGAGACTGTGGCTTTAACAGAGGAATGCGGTGCAGTTCTACAGAGAAAGTTGCCTCCGAAGTTGAAGGATCCGGGGAGTTTCACCATTCCTTGCACAATAGGGAACATGACCTTTAACAAAAGTGTGTGTGATTTGGGGGCGAGTGTAAACCTCATGCCGTTGTCAGTTTATACTCAGTTAGGTTTACCAGCTCCGAAGCCTACAAACATATCACTGCAGTTAGCGGACAAATCGGTGACTTATCCGAGAGGGATAGTGGAAGACATCCTAGTTAAGGTGGTAAGTTTATTTTTCTAGCAGATTTTATAATTTAGGATTACGAAGAGGACAAAAACCCCAATCATCTTAGGGAGGCCATTCTTGGCTACTGGGAGAATTCTCATTGACGTTCAAAAAGGGGAATTAACCATGGGGGTTCAAGACCAAGAAGTGAAATTCAATGTATTCAAAGCCATGCAGTTCCCTACAGATGAGGAGTGTTTCTAATTGGATGTGATCGACAGAATAGTAAATGAAGACTTGGTAAAAAGTTTGGTGGGAGATCCGTTAGAAAATACTCTATTGGGGATGAGGACTTGGATGATCCAGAGTTAAGTAGATTACTTGCATATCTTTGGATTCTTTGCCTAGAGTTAGCTTGGTTTAAGGTACCATTCGAGCCACTACATACAGAAGAAATAGCTTCGGCACGAATGAAACCTTCACTGGAGGAGCCACCCACTCTTGAGCTTAAACCTCTTCCTAAACACCTCAGGTATGCTTATTTGGATAATTCTAATATTTTACCTATATTATTATTGTATCTGCGCTTAACGAACTGCAGGAAAGTATGTTGTTGAGGGTGCTTAAGGAGTACAAGTCGGCTATAGGATGGACAATTGCAGATATAAAGAGGATAAGCCCATCCTTCTGCATGCACAAGATTCTCCTGGGAGAGGACTCAAAGCCAACAGTAGAACAGCAGAGACGACTAAATCCGATCATGAAAGAAGGGGTAAAGAAGGAAATTTTGAAGTGGTTGGATGAGGGAATAATTTACCCGATTTTAGATAGTACATGGGTAAGTCCAGTTCAATGTGTTCCGAAAAAGGGTGGAATGACAGTAGTGAAGAACGACGACAATGAACTGATTTCGACCAGGCGCGTGGCCGAATGGAGGTTTGCATGAATTACGAAGTTGAATAAGACAACTCGAAAGGATCACTTTCCTCTACCCTTTATTGATCAAATGTTGGGCCGATTAATTTGGCATGAATACTAATGTTTCTTTGGGCGGATATTCGGGTACAACCGAGATAGTCATAGCTCACGAGGATCAAGAAAAAGACCACCTTCACGTGCCCATACGACACCTTTGCATTCATAAGGATGTCCTTTGGGTTGTGTAACGCACCGACGACTTTCCAAAGATGTATGATAGCCATCTTTTCAGACATAGTGAAGAAGAATGTGGAAGTTTTCATGGATGACTTCTCGATCTGTGGAAATACTTTTGATATGTGTCTTGAAAATCTGGGTCATTGTTTTAAAAGATGTGAAACCAACTAGGTGCTAAAGCTGGAAGAAGTGTCACTTCATGGTTGATGAAGGAATTATTACAGGGCACAAAGTCTCTCTGCAAAGGGTTTGGAAGTAAATCGAGGCAAAGGCTGGACACAATTGAGAATCTTCCACCATGCCGAATTCAGTTAAGGGAATCCATGACTTTATTGGGCACGTCAGGATTCTACCGTAGGTTCATTAAGGATTTCTCTAAGATTGCAAAACCACTGTGCAATCTCTTAGAGAAAGATGCAATTTTTTAATTTTGATGAAGAATGCATGACTAAAGAAGTAATTAAAATATTGTTATAATATTAACAATATTAGATTATGATTTTATTAAGTGATTGTTAATATTTGGATAAATTTAAAGTCTTTAATATTTATCCTTGATTTCGTTGATTAATGCTTATAATATTGTCATCATCCTCATACTTATATTGTGATGAAAGTCATACGTGGCTTACGTGCATAGATGGACTTGGTATGATTATGACCGAGGATTATTCGGTATAGTTATGGCCGTAATGTGATGAATGATGTGGTAAAAGTCCTCATTGGCACATGTAGTTCATTGATGGATGATTGTTGGTGTGATTATGATCGGGGATTATTCGGGTATAGTCATGACCATTGATGATTACATGAATGTCCTTGGCTAGTAGTGCGGGGATGATGTGGTTTATTTATTAAGCTAAGTCTCAATGATAAAGTTGATGAAAACTTTTAAATCATAGAAGATAGTAGATTTTTGTGCTATACTTGACTTTTCTAATGGATTGCTTGTTCCTCTGCAGTTAAACTTGATGTCTATTGTACTTTATCAGTTTAACCTTGTTGAAGGCTAATGATAATTTATCCTGCATTATCTTAGTCATAATATTTCTTACTGGGCTAGTTGAGCTCACCCTTTCTTTCACTGTTCTCTTTAGGAAATGAGAATATAGTCGATTTGGGCAGTCGGGGAGCGGAGTGACGGTCGGAATGATAGCATTAGTAGTCCTCACTATTCATTTAAATAGTGTGATAATAAATGTAATGAGGACTTCTTTGAGTGTGGATATTGTCTAGATGACAATATTCTTATTAAAACTCTCAGCTATGTTTTGTCGTATTTTTACATGACATTTGTATTATTAATGTTTGTATTTGTATTCTATACCATGTATTTGGCGACTTCGAGAATAGTGTGATGTCTACCTATTTTAGGGCGTCACGGTTAGTATCAAAGCTTAGGGATATGATCCTGGGTGAGGTGTGAGACAAGAACTAGGAGGGAGAGAGAATTCCTTCACTAGTATGACCTACGAGTTTATTTGGTATTTAATTGATCGATCGAGTATAGGGATAATATGTGATATGTTAATTAACCCTTGTTTTGTTGCAGTAATTGAAAATGGCATCCGAAAATGTTAAGATAAGCAATGAAGCACGTGAGACCGTTGAGTAACCAACGATCAATGCCTAGGGTAATGTGCAACATGAAGAGAATAATCCTCATAAAAATAATAACACCGATGAAATGGTGAACGATGGGATGGTCAGAGGCTTTATGCAACTCATGCAACATCAGTGACGACTCTGTCCAAAATGCGGTGGAAACACCGACAACTCACTCATTCGGTCACCGCTAAGCGATTCAACAATGAGACCACCGAGCGTTTTGGAGAGCCAAAACCACTTAAAGGCGGAGGCGTGGATAAAGCAGATCAACAAGATATTTGATGTCTTGGGATGCTCCGGGAGAAAAAGGTTCCCTTTTCCACCTTCATGTTGAATCTGACGGATTCTTGGTGGGAATCGTAAAACGCGTATCAACTGCCGCACTAAAAGATGTCTTGGGAGAAGTTCAAGAGTTGTTCAACGACAAGTACTTTTATAAAAGTATTCGCCACATGAAGGAGGTAGAGTTCATCAAGCTTGAGCAAAACAATATGGCCGTGCAGAATGCGATCTGAAGCTAAGTTTGCCGAGTTGTCTCGGTTTTGCGTCCCACTTGGTTGATAATGAGGAGAGAATGACGCGGATGTTTCTAAGAGGTTTAAAACCCGAGATACGCCAATACCTTATCTCTCATAAACCGTGTTTGTATTCGGATGTTGTGAATAGGGCTCGATTATTGGAGTGCGATAATGAGTCAACCCAACAAAGAGAGAAGCAAATTACAAGTTGATAATACCGGTGGTAAATAGCCATCGAAGCGGTGGCAACAAATGTGGAGGAATAACCATGCGAAATGATAACCACTTGGTGGTAATCATGGCCTCAGATAATAGGAGTGGAAAGTTTAAGAAGACAAGGTTCAGCAAGGATGGAAAGATGTCAGCACCAGAACCCGCTGTTAAGGAAGGAGAACGACCGTCGGTTGTATGTTACAAATGTGGAGAGGAAGGACACATAAGTCCAAACTGCACGATGCAGTCCAAAGCATGTTATAATTGTGGAAAACAAGGCCACCTAGCCCGATTTTGTTGTGCACCAAAGTCAAGTCTAGCTGGGATGGAGGCATCAAAGGGTGTCCTAAACAAGACAAAACCGGTAGTTCAAGGGAGTGCGTTTATCATAACCTCCCAAAAAGCGAGGAATCCGAACGAGGTGATCACGGGTAAGTAAATCATAAACGCTTGCGAAGTCTATACCTTATTCGATACCGGTTGTACCTATTCTTTTATCTCTCTTGCTTGCGTCCAACGTTTAAATTTGACTCCAGAGATGTTAGACTTTAACTTATTAGTTGAAACTCCGTTAGGAGAAACCTTCATTACATGTGCTATCCAAGTCTTGGATGAGAGTCCGCGATTTTGAATGATATTTCTATCGTTAATAAATTTCTGCAGTATTCTTGAAGACTTCTTAGCCTACCCCTAGGCGTGAAATCAAATTTTGTATTGACCCCAAGACAAAACCCATTTCTTAAACCCTCAAATATTTTCTTCACCTCGAACGAGCGTTATAATGCTCCAAAGGACGTTGGCTCGAGTTGTTGAAGATTACGATCGTACCATTCAATATCATCGTGGAAGAAGCGAATGTGGTAGCTGACGTGTTGAGTAGAAGATTGTATGCGTTCTGAGTACGATGTTGTTAACACAAAGACTCATTTCAGTATAACTTACAAATGATGAAGATAGAGTTAAAGACTCTAGGACCCACGTGAAGATAACGAATATACGGTAGAATCGACTTTAATTGATAAAGTTAAAGTCGCTCAAGCTACAAACCCGAATCTGATGAATGTGAAGAAGAAGGTTAAAGAAGGCGTTATCTCAACCCTCGATTTTATTGGCCCATTTGAAATCCTTGATCGAGTAGGAACTATGGCCTATAGATTCGTTTCTACGACCCAAGTATGTCGGCGTGTTCATAACATTTTTTAACGTGTCGATGTTACGTAAATATGTGGATGACCCGAACCACATTATTAAATTAGAACTAGGCGAGATAGTAGAAAATTTAACGTCTGAGGAGATACGTGTTAAAATCTTGGATAAGAAGAAACGTATTCAACACTCAAAGGTTATACCTCGAGAGTTAGAATCGGCGAGGTATCCTCACCTCTTGATACCATATACGTCACGTAAATTTAAAGAGGCTTAAATTCCATAAGGATTCGGGAGATTGTGAGACCCAGTTTTTATGAATAAATATTTAATTTTCTCGAAATATTTTTTTGATATTATGGTGTGGATTTGATATAATGTTATAGTTGTGGGTAATATTTATAAATTTTGCAAAGTATGCAAGTTGTTATAAAATATTCGTTTGGCCGGGGAATATTCTTTTTGTTTGGGGAATATTAAATGCGACAACATTATCATTAAGCGGAACCCTACAACGAAAAGTCTTGTCAGTAGTTAGAAAACAACAAAAATATTTTATGAAAATAACGGCGGAGGTTTTACCATTAATACTGTTGAACTACCAGGTAGTAAAAGTACAGTAATACGCGTGGTTGCATAGTAGCACACGATATTGATTATTGATGCTTACGTGATAAGTCACTCAGTAATACTCCATTATTGCTACAGTAATTGCTACATCATATCTCTTATATTATTGATTCGATTATTGTCACAGTATCATCTGCATAATATGATATATTATTAAATCAATAATTGAGACGACAAAGTTATTCATATTATTAAATTGCAATATTTATAATGTCTAGAAGTTCATCAAGGAGAGGTTAGATAATCTAATTGCACTGCATCAATACAGGAGAAATCCTTATCTGAAAGCCCCCTCATCCTAAGAACGAATCTAGTTATGATATTAATGATGAATAAGTTCATGTTGATTAAAGATGATATTGATAGTTCCATTGTGTTGGAATTATTAGTGTTAGTGGAAATTGACATTTATTTCGTTATTAATTGATGTCTAGAAGTTATTGTTAGGTTTGTAAAATTCATAACGCAATCAAATTGCATAAAAAGTGCGGAAGCGTGTAAAATCAGAGTTTAAAATTTTACAAACCATATACCCGGATCATCCTTTATGCATAATTATTAATTAAACGAAAAGATAAAGAATAAATCATACCCTTGAAGATCGAGCTTCCTCAGGTACAAGTTCACCTCAAATCCTTTCGCGTTCAATCTTGAATCCACCGGGTTTGGTTCCTTCCTTTGATCAACGTTAGCCACCCAAATGTTTGGCCTCTAGAGGTGATCCACCAAGGAAGAATAAAATTCAAGAAGATGGGTGTTATGGCTAACCCTAGTTTTCTATCTCTATAGAAAAGGCATACTCCCAACAACTTGGAATTATTACGTGCTTTTTAAAAGTCAACAACCCATTCCCACCCATAATAAGACTCCTCTTATTTATAGATGTGGGCAACCCACCGCTAACAATTAAGGAATTGGGTTTTAATTAATTAATTCTTTTAATTAATTAAGCTCCCTAATCTTATTAGGGATAATTAATTAAACTCCTTTAATTAATTTTCCTTCCTAATCCAATTAGGAATAAATGAGAGTACTTATATTAAATTAATTCCTAAACTCTTTTAGAAATTAAAATAATAATAATTGTAATAATATTAATAAGACTCCTCTTATTAATTTATATTTAATATTTCTAAAATATTAAATAATAAATATTAAGCTATTTAATTTATTCTATCACCATAGATTAAATTAAATATACTTAACTATATTATTACGATTATGCCATTAACTTCTTAAATAATTATTCTTCCTTTTATGGTGTGACCCTTTAGGTTCTCCATATTAAGCCAGGTTGTGAATAAATCAATTAGAACAATTCTAATCTTATTTAAATAAATAAATTAAACAATTAATTTATTTAAATAATATTTATTCTCTGATAGGGATAAGCCTCCTGGCGATCGGCGACTTTCGGATAATATAGATTTCAGCATTAATCATTAAAGAACCTTTGAGTAAATAGTTCTGCGTACAATTCAATCCTTCCACCATACAATGTCCCAATTAAATATAAGACATGGAATTCTTGTCCAAGTCTTATTTTATTTAATTATATGTATTCGATCCTTAAATGCCTGAACTCGAATAATGCAAATTAGAAACTCCTTTCTAATTTCATTACGCCTTAACCAAGGACTCTTTGGGTTGTCATTTATCGAATCACATAGGACATTTCTCTTCTTTTATTAAAGTGGTAGATTCTTTATTGATCATACATTATCTCCATACTACAACTTATTATACCCAAGCATACCCTTTGATATACCTAAGGTCTTAAGGAATAAGTCAAAGTATAACTCATCATACACAAGATCTTATGATGATCTCTAAAGTCCAAGGATCACTTGTACTACTATCACTTCTGAGAATTCCTATTGACGACAAATAAAACTCCATTAGGTATTCCTTAGCGAGCCACGTTCGATGAACTTATTCTCTAATAAGCACCTACATACTTGCTTTAGTGTCTCCACACAAATGATCATGAGATCAATCATCCTCATCCAATGAGCAAGCAACGTATGTACCAATCTATCGGTTCACTAATCCCCAATTTAGTAATCCAATGATTGGGAACTATTTTAGTTTTAAGCTTTCTAAGAATTTAGATCTCATTAGAATGATCATCATCATTATTCTAAAAGCATTGCTTAAAACTATGGGTTTATCACATATTATAAAAGCGACATCATGTAGATAATTAAAAGCCTTTAATAAATTAATACTTTTTATTAATAAATGAATAAGATTGTTACAAAGTATATGCTTTATCATCAAACATGATTGGCTTGTGTGCATCTTTACTTT